>SJYC01055333.1:0-17021 GCA_006408675.1 Madoqua kirkii | reverse complement strand
CTTTAAAAAAGACTTTTGGATACAATGGCAATAAATTCCATTGGCATTTTCGAAAGGCAGAGGATTATTTTTCTGAGTAAATAAATGCATGTGAATGCACTGCTATCAGTGATTTATGTACTTAAGTTGCTGCTTATTTCATGTCTATATTAAACAAATCTTATTTATGAGAATAGGTTTACCCAAGAGACAGATGAATCGTATCTTAATAAAAGGGTTTGCCACAGGATATGTTTTTATATTGTGAGTTCCCATAATATATGAGCTTAAAATGTGAGTTTTGCCCAGCAATCTATAAATATATGTACAGAGTAAAGTGGTAAAATGGGGTATGTGTGTACCCTTATGGATTATCTTCAACTTGTTTGAATAGTCTCAGGAAATCTGACTTCAGCTCCATCCCTCCCTGCGTGTTCCAAGTGAACACAGGAGAGGCCTCTCTAGCCTGTGGGAGGACCCCTGATACTGAGGCTTCAGGGACCTCAAAACCCTCCCCACTGTCTGGCTTCCCTGGTAAATCCCTCCCTTTAGCGTATTGTCTGAGGGTGGGTATTTCTTGTGATAATGCACAGTGCTACCTAGCGGCGTGTTTGCTCAGTGGCTAAGTCCTGTCCAACTCTTCGCAACCCTGTGGACTGTAGCCGGCCAGGCTCCTCTGTCCATGGGCTTTCCCAGGCAAGAATTCTGGAGTGGCTTGCCATTCCTTTCCTGGGGGATCTTCATCCCAGGGCTGAACCTGAGGCTCCTGCATGCCCTGCATTGGCAGGCGTGTTCTTGACTACTGAGGCATCAGGAAAGCCTCGTTACCTAGAGGCTGCATCCCGTAATTAGCTGTGATGCACCTTGGTGACACTTTCTTTGGGGATGGAATGGGTCTTTAGGTTCGGGTGAGGGGCCACTTGGAAGAAGGAGCTCAAGGCCACACAATTAGAGACAAATTTCTCTGCTTCATGGCTTTTTCTGTTCCTCCTGAAAATCTTTCAGTAAATGTAGGCACCTGGCTGACTCTTCATCAACATCAAAGGGAAAGAATGACACCTTCTTCCTACGGTTATCTGATCAACCTGAAGTTGTGTGAGTAGTATTTTGACCAAATTAGGAAATATGAAAACACAATAAATGATATTCTTATCTGGAGAATCCCATGGACAGTGGAGCCTGGTGAGCAACAGTCCCTGGGGGCGCCAAAAGTAGGACATGACGGAGTGACTTACACACTAACACACTGTGGGTAGAAACTGCTCATCTGTGTCCACAAAGAAACAACAGCATTCTCAGGTGTCAAGAATGAGGCGATCTTTCTTGCATAGTAGAGGCACCCACCCCCAATAGCTTTGGAGAATTCGTTCAGGTGGAGAGACAGGGAATACAGATTGGCAGTGAGTTTCAATTTAGCATTGTTGTTAATAGTATCTAACATTTATTATGTACTTATCCCTTTACATATAATAATGTATGTGATTCTGACAATGACCCTGTGCTCAGATACTATTATCCCGCTTTGATAGAGAAGAAAACTGAAGAAGAAAGAAATTAAGAAACTTGATTAAATTAGGAGGTGCAGAGTGAGACGCAAACCAGATAGTTTGGCTCTAGAGCACGTACTCAGAACCACCACACTGAACGGAGAGTTAGCTCGGAAATGACAAGTACCCCACAAAAGGCATATATCCTCTGTCAGTGAAAATCATTGGCATGATTGGGAATTCTACAGAGTTAGATGAGTTATATACCCAATTTCATATTTCTGATTTCCTATTAGGTCCTCTGTCAGCAGTTACCCATTTTTATTTTCCTGGATATTCCCATTCAGCTTTCAGTATTTGTGGTTTTTCATCTTTATCAACCAGAAACGTTCTATCTCTAAAGAACTCACAGCACAAAATGAAAAAGGGTAAAGAGCTAGGCTTCAGGAATTTTGCCTTGGGATCCCAGACAAGGCCTGTGCCCGCTGCCCAGCCTGAGGGCAGGGACAGATGAGGCCCCTTTGTGTCTGGTCCAGGGGAGGTGGAGCACCGCTCTGTCTTCCCGCTTCTTGCTTCAGCTCCCCATCCTTAGCCATGTGTACCTGTGCTGACTCGGTCATTCTTCCTTTTCCTTAATTCTTCAAGGACCCACACTCCACCAGGGCTATCTGTGACTCCTCTTAGATTTGTCCTTCGAGTACAAGTTCTAGATCTGTCTTCGGAGACCTCATGCCTCATACAATTGTGTGTTGGGGGTAGAGAAGGGAAGTGATCCTGAACTCTGCACTGTACGTATTGTAAGATCTTTTCAAGATACAGTATAATATGCAAGGTTACAGAAAAACAAAACAAACCCAGCAAACTCAAACAGGATAATTTAATATCATTATAACTATGCACATAGAGAGAGAATTAGTTACCAGGGCCAGTAATCATCAGAACCCTCAAAGTAACTATCTGTAGGCAAGCGCTCCGAACAGGAACTGTGGCCCTTAGGAGAAGCTGCTGCTGCTGCTGCTAAGTCGCTTCAGTTGTGTCCAACTCTGTGTGACCGCATAGACAGCAGCCCACCAGGCTCCCCGTCCCTGGGATTCTCCAGGCAAGAACACTGGAGTGAGTTGCCATTTCCTTCTTCAATACATGAAAGTGAAAAGTGAAAGTGAAGACACTCAGTTGTGTCCGACTCTTAGCGACCCTATGGATTGCAGCCCACCAGGCTCCTCCGTCCATGGGATTTTCCAGGCAAGAGAACTGGAGTGGGGTGCCTCCACTTAGGAGAAGAATGAAGCCAAATAGCCAAGACTCAAGAGGGAAGTAATACATTCTCTGATCTCCTTTCAGTGTCTCCTTGGTTTTTTTGGCCACATTGCAAGGCATGCAGGGTCACAGTTCCCCAACCAGGGAGCAAACATGTGCTCCCAGGACTGGTAGCTCAGAGTCTTAACCACTGGACTGCCAGGGAAGTCCTGGTGCCTCTTACCGACTAAAGCAAGCTTGAAGCTAGAAGGAGCTTATTAATACAATGCCTGTCTTACAAAAGGTAATGAGAAGTGCAGAATTTTACGTTATCAAGTAATATACAAATTAATAGCTTGGTAATTTAGTAATTTTAATAATAGCTTTTTTTTCTCCTACAGCTGTGTATAACACTGATCTTTCAAGTCAAGTTCCCTATTCAAAAATACTTTCTCCCAAGAGGTTTTTGAGCCCTAATTTGCATCCCTCACAAATTTGTAAGAGAAAACTGTGCTTTTTTTTTTCAAAGATGAAGCAAAGTGAGATCTAAAAGTGAACGTTTCAAAAAATCATATTTCTAGAAAAGACCTAAAACCTTGTCTTGTCCATTCTGAGTCAGTTGAGTTTTTCAAAAAGATAATTTGTCCTTAGCTCAAGTTAGTAAAGCACTGAAGAAAAGGGGGGCAATCATTTTCCTAAGATTCCCGTGATACCATGGGATCAATCAGCTAGATTGTGATGCTCCTGGGGCCAGTGTGATCAAGGAAAGGCACTGTCATTCCTATATTCACCCATATCAAAACGCAGGAAGAATTCCATCTCTTTCTACCTTAACCTTCACATTCTATCAGTTACCAAAACTAGACAATTCTGCTGCTGCTACTGCTGCTAAGTCGCTTCAGTCGTGTCCAACTTTGTGCGACCCCATAGATGGCAGGCCACCAGGCTCCCCCGTCCCTGGGATTCTCCAGGCAAGGACACTGGAGTGGGTTGCCATTTCCTTCGCCAGTGCATGACAGTGAAAAGTGAAAGTAAAGTCACTCGGTTGTGTTCGACTCTTAGCGACCCCATGGACCGCAGCCCACCAGGCTCCTCTGTCCATGGGATTTTCCAGGCAAGAGTACTGGAGTACTCTAGGACTCTACATCCTAACTATTTCTATAATCTCCCTTTCTCATATTGCAGTGTTATCTTAGTTTTCTCTTTACTTTTCCTTTGGCTTGGGAAAATTTCAATACTTACACAACCAATTTCCCTGCAGCTAGTCTCTGCTTTCTGCAATCCATGTACCATGTTGTCATCAGACTATCCTAATACTGAAATTGTCTGATATCACTGTTCTTAAAGTCCTTTGAGAAGTATGTATAACCCTCAGGATGGTGCCTGACTCCTTAGGAGTCACATCCAAACTGTTTGATGATCTGACCTCCATCTTCCACAGGAGGCTCAGTTCTTGACATTGTCAAACCTTCTACTGTGTGAACTGAGGTTCAGTTCAGTTCAGTCACTCAGTTGTGTCCGACTCTTTGCAACCCCATGATTCGCAGCACGCCAGGCCTCCCTGTTCATTACCATCTCTCGGAGTTCACTCAGACTCACGTCCATCAAGTCCATGATGCCATCTAGCCATCTCATCCTCTGTCACCCCTTCTCCTCCCAATCCCTCCCAGCATCAGAGTCTTTTTTCTAATGAGTCAACTCTTCGCATGAGGTGGCCAAAGTACTGGAGTTTCAGCTTTAGCATCATTCCCTCCAAAGAAATCCCAGGACTGATCTCCTTCACAATGGACTGGTTGGATCTCCTTGCAGTCCAAGAGACTCTCAAGAGTCTTCTCCAACACCACAGTCGCATGAGGTGGCCAAAGTACTGGAGTTTCAGCTTTAGCATCATTCCCTCCAAAGAAATCCCAGGACTGATCTCCTTCACAATGGACTGGTTGGATCTCCTTGCAGTCCAAGAGACTCTCAAGAGTCTTCTCCAACACCACAGTTCAAAAGCGTCAATTCTTTGGAGCTCAGCCTTCTTCACAGTCCAACTTTCACATCCATACATGACCACAGGAAAAACCATAGCCTTGACTAGACGGACCTTAGTCAGCAAAGTAATGTCTCTGCTTTTGAATATGCTCTCTAGATTGGTCATAACTTTTCTTCCAAGGAGTAAGCGTCTTTTAATTTCATGGCTGCAGTCACCATCTGCAGTGATTCTGGAGCCCAAAAAAGTAAAGTCTGACACTGTTTCCACTGTTTCCCCATTTAATTCCCATGAAGTGATGGGACCGGATGCCATGATCTTCATTTTCTGAATGTTGAGCTTTAAGCCAACTTTTTCACTCTCCTCTTTCATTTTCATCAAGAGGCTTTTTAGTTCCTCTTCACTTTCTGCCATAAGGGTGGTGTCATCTGCATATCTGAGGTTATTGATATTTCTCCCGGTGATCTTGATGCCAGCTTGTGTTTCTTCCAGTCCAGTGTTTCTCGTGATGTACTCTACATATAAGTTAAATAAGCAGGGTGACAATATACAGCCTTGACATACTCCTTTTCCTATTTGGAGCCAGTCTGTTGTTCCATGTCCAGTTCTAACTGTTGCTTCCTGACCTGCATACAGATTTCTCAAGAGGCAGGTTAGGTGGTCTGGTATTCCTATCTCTTTCAGAATTTTCCACAGTTTATTGTGATCCACACAGTCAAAGACTTTGGCATAGTCAATAAAGCAGAAATAGATGTTTTTCTGGAACTCTCTTGCTTTTTCCATGATCCAGCGGATGTTGGCAATTTGAACTGAATTTCAAATGTTCTATTTTCTTGCATTTGCATGCTCTTCGCCCTTTACGGGGCACAGTGTTTTTTCCATTCTTCATCAGAACAACCTTTGTTTATTCACTCATTGTACCAATGCTGGTTGAGCACCTACTGTGCTTGAGGCGCTGTAGGAGAAGGGCTAGTGTTCAGCCCTGGACTCTGCTCTTACGGAGTTTCTGTTTTGTGCAGTGGTGGAAAGACGGTGTCTAAGTACACAAATAATAAAAGAACCGGATCCTTTCAGACAGGGCAAGTGCAGTAAAAGAAATAACAGGGAGTCCCGATGGAGTGTGGCCAGGAAAGCTGTTTTCAAAAGGCTAACTAGAGAAGCCTCTCTGGGCAGGAAGTGTGAACCCAAACCTGAAGGATGAGAAAGAGAGGACCTGGGCTGATAGTGTGTGGCTGTGCAGGTGGCAGCTCCTGACCAAAAAGCAAAGGGCCGAAATCCGGTCCTCATTTATCATATCAGGCCAGGCCTGGTTCCCAAGGGAGGAGGGTGACCCTTAAGTAGTTCCCCCAAAGGGGCCATATGGGCTGCTCCCACACAGGGGAATGGAAAAACAATTACAGAAACATGAACAATGACTTCCTCCAATCGCATCTCCACCGTTGCACGGAGGAGCCTAAATTCTAGAGCATAAATGGTATTTCTTACAGAGCATTGCAATTTATTTTTTTTATTCCAAGCACCTGATACATTGTTTTACAATGATAATGTTTTACAATCCATCTTTGTTGGATTATTGAGTGAATTAATGAATCCTAGCTACCTTCTGCGTGAGTCAGAGAGCTTTGTACTGGAATATAGGAATAGAGAGCATGTTCTCAGTGATTCTCAAATATGCTGCTGTTGGGCAGCAAATTAACAGGAAAAACAGTCGTTTCAATGGTTTGGGGGAAAAATAAATAATTTCCTAGACTTTAATTTCTACTGTTACTGAGAGTAATCTATTATAGTAGTAATATAGTAAGTGATTTATTTCTGAATATAGCATTTGTAAATTTAAATTAGCACCTTACTAGATTTTCATGAAGAATAAATTTGAACTTTACAGTGGAGTCTGGTTGCTACCAAATGTTGGCAAGCACCGAGTGTGTGCTCACCTAGTAGGAGGAAGTTTCACCATTTTCAAGAAGAGTTTGTTATCAGCCATGAGCTTCCCATGACTTTCAGTTGCTGCCAGCTGTGGCTTTTAAAGATAGATCGTGTGTGTGCTCAGTTGCTCATTCATGGCTGACTTTTGAGCCCATGGACTGTAGCCCACCAGTCTTCTCTGTCCATGGGATTATCCTAGCAGGAATACTAGAGTGGGTTGCCATTTCCTACTCCAGAGGATCTTCCTGACGTATCTGAACCTAATCGAACCCACCTCTCCAGCATATCCTGTATTGGCTGGCGAATTCTTGACCACTGCGCCACCTGGAAAGCCCACCAAGCTACTTAGTTCTGTACTATATAAAGCAAAGAAGAACTAAAGAGCCTCTTGATGAACGTGAAAGAGGAGAATGAAGAAGCTGGCTTAAAGCTCAACATTCAGAAAACAAAGATCATGGTGTCCGGTCCCATCACTTCAGGGCAAATAGATAGGGAAACAGTGGAAACAGTGGCAGACTTTATTATTTTGGGCTCCAAAATCACTGCAAATGGCAACTTCAGCCATGAAATTAAAAAATGCTTACTCTTTGGAAGAAAAGTTATGACCATCCTCGACAGCATATTAAAAATCAGAGACATTACTTTGCCAACAAATGTCTGTCTAGTCAAGGCTATGGTTTTTCCAGTGGTCAGGTATGGATGTGAGAGTTGGACTGTGAAGAAAGCTGAGCGCTGAAGAATTGATGCTTTTGAACTGTGGTGTTGGAAAAGACTCGAGAATCTCTTGGACTGCAAGGAGATCCAACCAGTCCATCCTAAAGGAAATCAGTCCTGAATATTCACTAGAAGGACTGATGCTGCACCTGAAACTCCAATACTTTGGCCACCTAATCTGAAGAACTGATTCATTTGTAAAGACCCTGATGCTGGGAATGATTGAAGGCGGAAGGAGAAGGGGACGACAGAGGATGAGATGGTTGGATGGCATCACTGACTCAATGGACATGGGTTTGAGTAAACTCTGGAGTCGATGATGGACAGGGAGGTCTGGCGTGCTGCAGTACATGGGGTCACAAGGACTCAGACACAACTGAGTGACTGAACTGAACTGAACTGATATGTTCTAGTTGGGGGGAAAATGCACATGATTTAAGACTTCAACTGTAGGCAAGCTGGACTCCTAAGGTAAATTCATCTCTAGTTACTATCATGCCCTTGCTAGTTTTAACCTGTGTTTTTCCTTGAAAGACAGACATATGCACAGGGAGAAGTGAAGAGCAAAAATAGTGGAAGGGAAGGAAACAGTGAGCAGGGAAATTAGCATGGTCTGGATGAGAAACAAACTTAGGATGATCAGAGTTTCAAATGGGGTCTGATGGATTAACATAGTGACAAGTGACAGTGGAGGGACAAGAGACAAAGAGCGAATTAGAATTGCTGGTCTGGAGCTAATGCTGACAAATCTGGAGAAATGGTTCAAAAAGTGGGAGTGCCAAGGAAGACGGAGAAAAAGATCTGTGAAATCTTACATGGTTTACTTCCAAGGAAGAAACTGAGAATGAATATAGTCCAGTGCGGCCCTGAGCCTTTAGGAGGAGAAACTGACAATTGTTTCAGGGAAGGTGTTTATCTCAAAGATGGAAAAGCAGAAGTGTTTAAAAAAGTCTTTCATTTCCCCCCTTTCCTCCAAAACAATATATTTTTGGACTCTAAAAACGGAAAGAAATTAACAAATATCTGTGGAACAGTACAGAATGAGCTACTTTTCCTGGCATTAGTTTGAGTAAGTGTAAATAGATCCCAAAAAGCAAGAAAAAGTCAGTCTTCAACAAGCTTACCTTTATAAACATAGAAATGAATGAAAAAATTACCCACGATCACAATAATAGGAGAGTCATGTGGTATTGTAAGGAAAGAGAAAATCTGACCAGTCTCCAAACTAGCTGAGATTGGGTGGGCAAAAGCTAAAGACTATATACAACAAGGGGTTAAATTTTATTATGGAAAACTTCAAAAAATTTACAAAAATAGAAAGAATGGTATAATGAACCCTCATGTACTTAACTTCAACTAAGCTAAGTCGCTTCAGTCGTGTCCGACTCTGTGTGACCCCATAGACGGCAACCCATCAGGCTCCGCCGTCCCTGGGATTCTCCAGGCAAGAACACTGGAGTGGGTTGCCATTTCCTTCTCCAATGCTTGAAAGTGAAACGTGAAAGTGAAGTCACTCAGTCGTGCCCGACTCTTAGTGACCCATGGACTGCAGCCTACCAGGCTCCTTTGTCCATGGAATTTTCCAGGCAAGAGTACTGGAGTGGGGTGCCATTGCCTTTTCTTAACTTCAACAGTTAATCAATTTATGACCGAACTGATTTCATCTATCCTAACTCCCCTAGATTATTTTTCATGTGAATTCTAGACATATCATTTCATTTGTAAATATTTCAATATGTATTTCTAAAATATAAAGATTCTTTTGAAAATATTGTCAAGATCCTTTATCATACCTAAAATTTAATATTAATTCCCTAACATAATTTTTCCAATTATCTCATTTTTCAAAAAATTTGGATGAGAATTGAAACGATTCAATTTCTTTTAATCCATAGTTTCAACTCCCACACTCTTTCTTCTTGGGATTTATTTATTGAAGAAACTAGGTTTTTTAACTGTATAGACTCTACATTTTGAATTTTCCTGATTGTATCACCATAATGTCATTTAGTATGTTTCTCGCCCCTGTGAAGCTCAATCTGATTCAGGTTCAATATTTTGGTAAGAATATTTCTTGGGTGGAGGTCTATACACAGTATCTGGCTATCTTTTAGGAAACATTGATGAGCCTTGCCTACGCCCATTATTTCACTGCAGATTGCAAAATGGTAGTATTTTATAATTACCTCTTTATGTATTCTACAATTATTCATTTATTACCCAAACTGTTTCTATCAAGAAAAACAAAGGGCTTTAAAAGTGGGAATAAGCCAGTATCTCACATCCCACATATGAGGTTAAAGATATTGGCCCTACCTTACCTGCATCCTGTGTCCACTAGCCTGTGTCTCCTTCCTTCATAATCAAGATCTCAAATAATTTGTCTCAGGTACTTGTCTATATTTTTTCCCAGCTGAGCTTTATTCTGTATTTTGTCCCTGAACCCCATGAAAACTGCTCAGGCAAAGAATTGTCGCTATGCGTACTGACATATCCAATAGAAGGAGTTTTCTTTAAATTTGAATTTAAATGAAAACAAAGGCCATTTTCCTACCTCTCACTTGATCCTTCCAGAGTATTGTGCTATGGACATGTCCCCTTCCTGCCCTGTTGGTGTCTGCAAACCCACTATTTCCTGGATTCCCTCCTAACTCTCTGGCCCTCCCTACTCAGCCTCTCTCATTACGTTCCCTGATGTTTTCTCATCTCAATGTTGTTTTTCTGTCCTTGCTCCTCTTTCTGTCTGATGTCTCATACCTCTCATTCATCTCATCCTCTCTCATGACTTTAAATTTTTTTTTTTTTAATGTTCATTCATTTGGCTCTGCCAGGTCTTAGTTGCTGCTGTGGCATGCAAACAAACACTTAATTGCAGCTTGTGGGATCTAGTTCCTGACCAAGGATCGAACCCCGACTCCTTGCACTGGGACCTCAGAGTCTTAGCCACTGGACCTCCGGGGATGTCCTTCTCTCCTGGCTTTAGATTACACTGTCACTGGACACTCCCAGTCTGTATCTTTGGTTCAGTTCTCCTGAACTCCAGGCTCCCAATAAGCATTTCACTTGTAGGTTCTCGACAACCTCAAAGTCAGTGTGCCTTTTTTGGAGCATCATGAGCTTCAAATCTGTTTCTCTTCTCCTAGCCTATATGTGATAAGCAATGACAGCAAACTAATAACCCTGTCCAGAAGGTGGAGAACCTGTCCAAATTTCCCCTTCTCCATCCTCACTCTGTCACCAAACCCTATAAACTGTCTCCTAAGAATCACTATGTGACCCTGTCTCTCCTTTTTTTTTCAATGACATGACTTAGTTCAGACTTCATTGTATTTCTCAGCTCCTTTTTTTGTAGCATCCTGATTTTCAGCTTCGCCAGAGCTGTTGAACGTCGTCATATTTTTGAATCCCAAGTTCAGATCCATCCTGTTAGCCCACAGGGGGCTTGGAGTGGCTTGTCCCTCCTTTCCAACCTCTTTTCTCCATACTGTTCCCACAGGTACCCTTCATTTCAGTTAAGCCACCTGTTATGTCTATTTCCCAATTGTGTGCTTTACCGTGCTGTTTCCACTAGACTCCTACTTTAGACTTAGCAGGCCACATACGGGATCTGCCTCTTCTTCTTAGTTATGTTTTACAAGCTTTTAAAAATGTAAGAACCATTCATCTGTAGATTGTATTTTGTAGATCTGTAGTTTGAAGGTAGAGTTGACAAGATTTGTTGAAGAACTGAATGAGGATGCCTAGGACTCAAGGAGGACTCTAGATTTGGGACCCAAACATCTGGGAGAATTTGGTTATAGTTGACTGATGTGAGGAAGATGTGGTTGGAACAGGCACATGGGGAGGACTGGGAGCTCAGGAAGATGATGAAAAACAGCCCTGCAGGCTCATGGGTGCCCAGTGATGACATCCTTGTGATGAATGGGTTGATGTCAGCAGCAGGGAGAGCCTGAATGTATTTAAAGTGCTTTGTGCATTGACCTGTCCTTTAATTAATTAGTGGAGTCATGTTTCCATTGACAAAATTCTGGATATAAACTGATATACTGGGTGATGAAACAGTTCAAGGAGGATCTTGACAATTCCAGAAAGATAGGCTAAATCAAATAAGACACAATTAACCTAAACAAACGGGCTTCCCAGGTGGTACTAGCGATAACAAACCCACCTGCCAATACAGGATACACAAGAAATGTGGGTTCCATCCCTGAAGGAGGGCATGGCAACCTACCTACTCAATATTCTTGGCTGGAGAATCCACATAGACAGAGGAGCCTAGGGGCTACAGTCGAAAGCAACTTAGCACACACACATGTAACCTAAACAGTCTTGCAGACTTCAGCTCTCCAAGCAATACCTACTTGAGGAATAACATTATTGTTAAAAGCACTGGGGTCAGACAGATCTGGTCCAAAATCCCAATCTTACCTTCTTGGTCCCGTTCCCTTAAGGCAAATAACTTCCCTGTTTATAAAACAGTATAGTAATGAGTAACCTTTGCTCAAAGGATTGTTATAAAAATGAAATCAACTAATAAAAACACCACATAGCCAAGGATGTATTATAGTAGACGCTTGGTAAATAAAATGTTTTATTATCAGAACATCTTTCTTCCTATCCCTTATTTTTTTAAAAATTAAGCATTAGCAAAAATTTGAGTTTGGGATGTGCTTTTAAGAGCCTCTTGAAATTTTAGAACTAATTTTAGAACTAAAGGTTTTCTAGTACCTGAAACATTATTTCCCCAGAACAAGTCTTCTTGTCAGTCCAAACTCCATCTGAAAATCTTGGCTGCCTTCTCTTAATTTTTTCAAATTTTGCTTTCACCTCTTTCTGCCTTAAGATTAATAACCTATTTTATGTTTTCTACCATATTTTAAGTCACTTTTTTATATTTGTTTACAATTTTCTCCCTTTATCTGACATCTTAGAGAACTTTCCAGGGCTTTTTCTTAATGTTTTTTTCTTCAGATATAATTTATATATTACAAAATTCACCAATTTTAATTATATGTTTTGATGAGTCTTGACAAATGTGTACCTCATAAACAGAACAATTCAGCCTATACTTTTAACATCTTCTTAGTGAAAATTATTGAATTTCTGGACATGTTTATAAATGACAAATTTGTAAGTTTAAAAAAAACATAGTTTTATTGGGTATGAAAGAGAAATGAGGAATACATTTAAGAATAGTTATTTAAAAAGGCAAGAGAATTCTGAAGAATCTATTAGATTAATGTCTTCCTTTTGTCCTCTAAATAAGATAAAATGTTTGCAGAAAATTAAGAACTTGCCAAGAACAAATTTGATTTCAGAATAGTTAATGCTCTGCTTGCAACTGCTGATGAGAATTAAGGCACTAATTCACTTTCTTAGTCTTGGTCTTCTGGTTTGTTTCTTTTTAATGTTAATATGTTCAGAACCAGGGTATGGTTGAAGAAAGGCAAGACGGATACAAAAGAGACCAGTGGGCACATAAAGCACCAAATCCTCTTAATTTGTTCTTTCAATAATATAATTACCTGGAAATAGTGCCCTGTAATGTAGAGCAAATTAAGTGTTTAAAGCACAGTGTGGAAGTGTAACTATTAGAAAATTGTTTGAAATAGAAACATAATATGCCATAGTCGTTACGGTTTGTGACCTGTACACAGTGATATGATAATACTTCTCAATGCTTGCTTAATGTAAAAAGGAGGATTTGTAGATATGGGAGAAGAAAAAAACACACACACTTGAAAATGCAATGCCAAAATTGACCGAAAGGGCAGGTCAGTGGAGACAAGCGCTCTCTTTGGTGCCCCTGTGTTATTCCATGGGTCTCTCCTTGCACCTTTCTTCCACTCCACTTTGTTTACAACTTTCTCCCTTTATCTGACATCTTAGAAAACTTTCCAGGGCTTTTTCTTAATGATTTTTTCTTCAGATATAATTTGAAGAAAATTATATCTCCCCACCTCAGTCCCCTCTCCCCCTCTTTGGACATGTGTTCCCATAGCTCCTCCTCCTTCTTTTGCCCTTTATTTCTGGGCATTTCCCAAAGTTTTTTTCTCTATCTTTTCCTTTTTCTCTCTGTGCGTAATTTCTCCTTTGGTGATCATATTTATTCCCATGTTTAAAGGACTGTCACTTCCCTTATTGAAATAAGGAAGATTATAATAAGGGAAATAAGGGAAGTAAAAACCCAAGATCTACCATCTTAAAATTTTTCTTAAGTACACAATATAGTATTGTTAACTACTGTCTGGTATACTTTGCAAGTTAGTATTGCTTCAGCTCTCAATTTCTGCCAATACCCTTTCTCATCGCTTTTCCTGCTTCTATTAAAGGCACTACCATTTGCAATTACTCAGACCTAAAGGACTGAAGTAATTTTTTCTGTCTCTCTTTTCCTGCCAGTGAGTGAGCAGTCACAAAGTCCACATTATCTTTTGCAAAGTCTTCGCAGTTCATCCCATTCTTCCCATCCCCAGTGCCCTGCCTACAGACACTTGAATGCAGGTCTCTGTGCAGAGAGACTGTTGGCAGAGTGTCTTGACTGGGCCACACAAGTCTACCAAGTCCTGGATCTAACCCTCAGCTACACCAACTGGGAAACTGGGCTTTGGGAGCCTGCAGAGAATGGGTTGTGTATTGCTGTTAGATACGGGGAGGGAGGTGGGAGGAGGGCTCAGGATTGGGAACTCAATGTACACCCGTGGTGGATTCATGTCAATGATGGCAAAACCAATACAATATTGTAAAGTGAAAAAAAGAAAGAAAGTAAAAGTGAAAGTCACTCAGTGGTGTCCAACTCCTTGCATCCTCTAAATAAGATAAAATGTTTGCAGAAAATTAAGAACTTGCCAAGAACAAATTTGATTTCAGAATAGTTAATGCTCTGCTTGCAACTGCTGATGAGAATTAAGGCACTAATTCACTTTCTTAGTCTTGGTCTTCTGGTTTGTTTCTTTTTAATGTTAATATGTTCAGAACCAGGGTATGGTTGAAGAAAGGCAAGACGGATACAAAAGAGACCAGTGGGCACATAAAGCACCAAATCCTCTTAATTTGTTCTTTCAATAATATAATTACCTGGAAATAGTGCCCTGTAATGTAGAGCAAATTAAGTGTTTAAAGCACAGTGTGGAAGTGTAACTATTAGAAAATTGTTTGAAATAGAAACATAATATGCCATAGTCGTTACGGTTTGTGACCTGTACACAGTGATATGATAATACTTCTCAATGCTTGCTTAATGTAAAAAGGAGGATTTGTAGATATGGGAGAAGAAAAAAACACACACACTTGAAAATGCAATGCCAAAATTGACCGAAAGGGCAGGTCAGTGGAGACAAGCGCTCTCTTTGGTGCCCCTGTGTTATTCCATGGTTCTCTCCTTGCACCTTTCTCTCCACTCCACTTTGTTTACAACTTTCTCCCTTTATCTGACATCTTAGAAAACTTTCCAGGGCTTTTTCTTAATGATTTTTTCTTCAGATATAATTTGAAGAAAATTATATCTCCCCACCTCAGTCCCCTCTCCCCCTCTTTGGACATGTGTTCCCATAGCTCCTCCTCCTTCTTTTGCCCTTTATTTCTGGGCATTTCCCAAAGTTTTTTTCTCTATCTTTTCCTTTTTCTCTCTGTGCGTAATTTCTCCTTTGGTGATCATATTTATTCCCATGTTTAAAGGACTGTCACTTCCCTTATTGAAATAAGGAAGATTATAATAAGGGAAATAAGGGAAGTAAAAACCCAAGATCTACCATCTTAAAATTTTTCTTAAGTACACAATATAGTATTGTTAACTACTGTCTGGTATACTTTGCAAGTTAGTATTGCTTCAGCTCTCAATTTCTGCCAATACCCTTTCTCATCGCTTTTCCTGCTTCTATTAAAGGCACTACCATTTGCAATTACTCAGACCTAAAGGACTGAAGTAATTTTTTCTGTCTCTCTTTTCCTGCCAGTGAGTGAGCAGTCACAAAGTCCACATTATCTTTTGCAAAGTCTTCGCAGTTCATCCCATTCTTCCCATCCCCAGTGCCCTGCCTACAGACACTTGAATGCAGGTCTCTGTGCAGAGAGACTGTTGGCAGAGTGTCCTGACTGGGCCACACAAGTCTACCAAGTCCTGGATCTAACCCTCAGCTACACCAACTGGGAAACTGGGCTTTGGGAGCCTGCAGAGAATGGGTTGTGTATTGCTGTTAGATATGGGGAGGGAGGTGGGAGGAGGGCTCAGGATTGGGAACTCAATGTACACCCGTGGTGGATTCATGTCAATGATGGCAAAACCAATACAATATTGTAAAGTGAAAAAAAGAAAGAAAGTAAAAGTGAAAGTCACTCAGTGGTGTCCAACTCCTTGCAACCTCATGGACTATACAGTCCATGGAATTCTCCAGGCTAGAATACTGGAGTGGGTAGCCTTTCCCTTCTCCAGGGGATCCTCCCAACCCGGGGATTGAACCCAGGTTTCCTGCATTGCAGGCAGATTCTTGATCAGCTGAGCCACAAGGGAAGCCCTTAAAAGATGAGAATGGCTTAAAATGTGAAAGAAGAGGGAAGGTGAGAGTTTAATGGGCCTAGAGAAAGAGAAATAGTCACAGTAAGAGGACCTGAAAAAAGGTGGTTTTATGGAGCCAAGATCTAAGGGTATGCCCTTGGCTCACAGAATTGTCTACTGAGCAGAGAACGCTATGCTTTTCTCTGGCTGAAACATCACTGCCCCAGGTTTTACTATCAAAGTCAAGATAATGACGTAAAAATACTTCCAGATTAAACACAAAAAGCACTGAACAGACTTCCCATGTGGAGGAAATAGTGTACTCTCTAGTTCTTATATTTGTTTTGTGTTTTATTACATCCATGTGTTGAGTCTGTGTGTCAGCCACTTTACTATCTTTAGAACAGTCTTTAGAACATCCTGTGAAGGAGGTGTTAGTATCCATTTCACCTTCCTTTACAGCCTAGAAAACATAGGGTCAAGTGTTTCAGTTGAGCCAGGATTCAGATACAGTTGTTTCTGACCCCAAAGCCTGTGTTTTAGCCATTCCAGCTCTCTGCCTCTAATAGCACAGAGGCATAAGAAAACAACTATCTTTAGAAATTTCAACACTTTAAGCCTTAAATTTGAGAATAGTGATATTTTAAAGGAATTTGTCTCTTAACAGTCTAGTTAGGTCAAGGAATTTGAAAATATATCCTGAAGTCTCTCATTCTACAGTAAGGTGACATTTCAGTTGTTCTGACGCCAAGTAAAAAGATAAGATAATCAATACAATGCCCTTTTACACATGTAAGAACCACAATTAATGAAGCCATTACATTACATTACTCATTCAACTCATGGATTTGAAAATAATATTTTTGTCTTATTTTATAAATAAAGCCATAATGAGTTTGGAAGTTACCGATTTCAGTTAATAGATGCTTAGATACAATGGTATATTTTATAGAAATAAATTCTATGAAAAAAACTTAATGACATCAGCTGAGCTGTTTTTATAGTAACTATCTGACACTGGGTTTGATTATAGTTTCTCTGTGTATGTTCAATCATTTCTTGCACAGTCCAATATGACACTATTAACTTCTGTTAGCTGTTATCAGCTGTCAGATTAGCTGTTATCCAAGTAAATCTAATCTAATCCAAGTTCATCTAATTATGAAATAAATCTTTCATAATAAATAAAGTTCAAAATATATTGAAAGAA
>SJYC01055331.1:0-28098 GCA_006408675.1 Madoqua kirkii | reverse complement strand
TTAGCTCTTCTATGTTGGCAGGTAGGTTCTTTACTTCTAGGGCTATCTGGGAAACCCATGCCCAGCAGTGATGGGCATGTAGTACCTCAATGACACAGTGAAAAAAAAAAAAAACAGATGCATGTAGTTCACAAAGGCATAAAGGTTAAAAGTGAAATAAATCAAATAAATATTACACACTTGTTGCTGGTACTGTTCTAATTACTATCTCAATCTATTTGTATTTACTTTTATAAAATGAATTTCAATTGAAAAGCATATGAAGAATTATAAAGCATCTTCCCAGGTGGATTCTACAAAAAGAAGCAGAGACAAGAATGAGTCATCTGTATTTAGTGACTTCTTGGGAATAAATATTATTTATAATAATATAAATATTTTTGTTATTCCTGAGAATAAATATAAATATTATCTAGTGAATTCTTGGGAATAAATATTTCCTTATTAAAATTCAAGTCCACAGACATAAAAAATAAAAATATGTGAATATATTCAGGACAGAAATTCTAGGAAATGGTCTGGTTTCCATTATGCAACTTGTCTATAGTAATTACTGTCTTTGTGTTCAGGGCTTTCCTTGGGTAAAACTGATCGAATATTGTTAGAATATTAGACATGGTTTCTAAAAGGCTTTAAAAATTTTAGAGGTAGATCTCCTATGTTAATGTAAAGAAGTTACCCAGGAATAGGACAGAAGTTCCCGAGAATCTGCTGGGTGCATGCACCTGTTTCTGTCTTGCTGTTTAGTGCCTATGGTCTGTTAGTGGAATGATATGGTGTTGACCCTCACGTAAACTACTGATGTTAGTTCCAGTCTAACTGAAAATGCTGTATCTTTCTTCTCTTTATAGAAAGCATCATCATCCACCAGTTACGTATGAACTCAAGATGAAATGGTAAACCAAGCACATACTGGGTGTGCGTATTTCCTCTGAATCCCTGTTGAATGGATAATATATCTCCAGCCCTCCACCATCACCAAGGTCCTCCATGCTACTGATCACTACTGGAAATAATTTCCTTCTTCCAGTGAATTTTTTTTTTGAGGATATAAATGTAAAAGCTGAAAATGGTTTTGCTGATAATATGAAAATAGGTAGCAAGAGCAATTCAAGCTTTGTGTCAAATTTCTCTTCCTTTGGCAAAGCTTTCAGGTCCACGGGCACATGCTATGTAATTTATTTTTATAATACACTTTGTAATGTGATTATTTTTTCCTAAAGTGTTTCCTTCTTCATAGTCTATGGCACATATATTTGTAGACCACACTGTCAGTTCACCAAACTATTGGTATTGGTGTATTCAAAATCGTAAGCCCTGCTTATTTTCTTCTATCAGTTTGCTATTCCTGAAAAAAAAAAAGAAAAAGAAAGTACAACACTCTATAGGGTAATTTCAAGACGTAAAACCACAGCAGGAGGTTCTGGAAGATCTGTTATTATTGTTTGTACAATTCTCTGGTTCTGATCATGGTTCACCACTAACAAACAACACTGTGATTTAAGGGTTTAATTTAAAATACTTAAGCCAGGTTTTTAAAGTTGCTGTTTCTGGTGTTCTGTGCCCAAAACTCTGGATGAATTTGTCTTCATATGGAACAAATTAATAGGAGCTGTGTGAGTTTTACCAGTAAGCCTTAAAGGAACAGCTTTTACTGACAGTTCTATTGTATTTCTGTTTGCATTATGTCCTTACACGTACAGGATGTGTAACAGGGACTGTGATATTAGCTTATTTCTCACAATCTATCCAAATGAAAAACTGAAAATAAAAACTGACCTAGATACTATCAGCATTTTTTTTAAAGTGGTAAAAGAAATCCCAAAATATGTAAACTTTTTTCTTGATAGCTAGAATCTGGACACGTTTTCATAATCCCCTGTAGGTTAGATAATATATTCTTTAAAGATTCAAAGCACAATATTCATTAATTAAATCTCAGTGTCAGACCTGCTGTTGAATTTAGGTTTATGTGAAAATACACATCAGAAAACTACTTGAAAATCTAATAGTGTAGCTTTTTTTAAAAAAGATTTTGTTAACATGGATATGTTTTCAATAAGGTCTTTAAAAAGATCATTTTGAAGACAAATGAGGAGTTGACACACCAGTTTCTAGGAGCATAAATCATGTATCATGTCACTTTATAAAAGAAAGAATGCTTGTTAGCATCACAAGGATAACTAGAAAGCACACAGGTAATACTATTGGCCCATTTCTCTGGTCCACAACATTACCCAGGTTCCTGAGGCCATGAGGGGAATACACACTGAATCTATGGAACAGAAACATTGGGTTTTAAGGTATACCTTATGGAATTAGCAGATCACATTCAGTAGGTATTAAAAATTAAATAAGTGTATTTTGTGAAAAATTAGTTATGAGTTTTGTAAGTAGGAGAAATGCTACAGTAAGTTTGTCTTAGCATGAATAATTGTGAATGCATCACAGACATGCAGGGCTTTTGTTACTGACTAATGAAACTAGAGTGTGTATGTGTGAAGATTTTAAAAATTCTTGTTATGGGTTTTGATTTCTGAAAATGTTTCTGAACTGGCCATTTCAGTGAGAAGGGGGTTTTATTTAGTATTGCTATATTTTTTGACTCACAGTTAAATTCCCTATTTGCCAATGCTTATATTTCTGATGGCAAAAATATTCTGATATACCACAGAATTTATTTTGAAGCAAATAACTTTCTTAACTTGTGAGAATTTTATTACACAGAGTGAAAAGGCTAGAAGATAAAACTTTAAATACTACTTGATGTTAATTTAAAATATTACAAGTAACTTATGTATATTTGGATCTGAAGATTTTGTTTCTCCTGCATTTATAATGACATTTGTAGAGGATGATGGGGAGATCGGTTGCTCTTTTCTGCCCCTGCTATGATTAAGTTCTTTCTTTAAACTCTAATGGAATGTGAGTGACAGATGAGTAAAATTAATCTACATTAATAAAAAATTGTCTTGACAAAAATAAAATATTTAAAAATGAATAGAAAATAAACACAGAAGTCTGTATCTAGTGAATAAACAAACAAGATCATAAATAGTCATAATCCAATGAAAGTGTGAAAGCGCTAGCTGCTCAGTTGAGTCTGACCCTTTGTGACCCCATGGGCTGGAGCCCACCGGGCTCCCATGTCCATGGGGTTCTCCAGGCAGGAACACTGGAGTGGGTTGCCATTCCCTTATCAACATCCAACTGAAAAAATTGCCCCCGTGTTCAATCCCGGCACCATCCCAGGCTCGTATGATTTCTATATATTTATTTTAAATAAATCTCCAATCATCAGTATGAATGACAATCCACTTTAAATGGAATAATTATGTTTTCTGAAGCAGAGTCATAACCAATGTTTCCGGATTAAGGTGCATAGTTGAACTAATTCATTATATTGCCCTTTTCTTTTTGATAAGAGAATGTGTTCTGACAGTATTGATTATAAAGTTTTTTTTTCAAGTATTTCATAAAACATTAAGGTTTGATGGAGTTAGTTGTAAATATTCCAGATATCAGATGCCTGGAATGGTCACAAAATGTGAAGAATTAATTGTATCTTAGGACAACCATTTGAAAAAAATCATGATGTGGAATATATAGCTTAAAGATTAACAGAAACACCGACACTATTGAAGTAACTCACAGCTTCTAAAAACCAGTGACAAAGGAAGTATAAAATGGTGTGTTAAACAATGGAATTAATATGGTTGTGCCTTTTTTCTATATACTGTGGTTGAATTTTCCTAGAAATAAATTAAAAGTATAGCTAAAGTAGGGTGTGTTCATGAATGTGATAAGCAATAATTCTAAAAACACCAAAAATGCAAGATGGAAGCTTTTTAAAAAAGCATCTGGCACCTGAGGCATATATGTGCCTCTGGACTCCAGGGCTATGCCTCTGCTAAAAATACTAATTCAAAGGCAAAAAAGAGGACAATAAAAATTGCTGTAATGAATTCATAAAAATGGGGAGGGAGAGTTTCGTGTAATTATTTTTGCTTGCTGACCACTAAAATTGTTTTATTTTCTTAAATTTTCAGCATTTACTACATAACTGATGAAAACTGTATTTGTTACCTAAAGAAAATGTCATATATTCATAAATTTCAACAGAAATGTTTATCAGTGCCATGACAAGATTCATTTTTCTTTCTGGTGTTGTTTTCTTTTTGTTTGTTTATGTTATTTTGGTAATTTTACCTCACCATTCACAGATTTTGTTATTTGAACAATTCAGGTCTGTATTTATTTAGATTTTTGCTTTAAAAATATCAGATGTTAACTTTTCCAATATAAGAGATTTATAATGTGATCAAATATTCTTACAAGTCTTGCAGGTTTAATGGATTTTCAAAAGCAAAAGATTGCATTGAAAAGTTTGTGAGCTGCATTCTATTTTCACAGCATTCTCAATTTTGTCTCCTTTAAGTTTTATTAAATCCATGAAAAGCTTATTATTTTTCACTACACCCAGGTGAATTTATGGATATATACTTGTCTTTTCTATGAATGTAATATCTTACTTTCATTTTTTTCACAGGCTATTGAAATTACTAAACCAATTAAGACATTCTCTATGTTATTTCCCAAAGCCAACTATGTTTGTCAAAATCTCACCAGGGTGAGAAAAAATAACGATTGTGATACAAAAGCATTTGTGCAATATTCTTTTTTGAATTGGAACATAGTTATCAAATTAAAATCATTTAAAATGAGTATCTGACCTTCTTTTTACTTGAAATTATTTGCTTTGAAATAGATTTCCACTCTGCATTTCATATTTTCTTTAAAATATGGTGTTTTTCAGTGTGAATAAATATAAGTCAAATAGCAGATCTCCCAAAACGAGAGAGGCTTTTTCTCTGAGTTACATCATGGTTTGAGTCCCTACAAGACACCAAGAGATGGAACTGGTTACAGGGTTTCCCTTGTCCATTAGCCTCCCCCAAATGCTTTGTCGATCAACATTCAGATACTTCCCACTGCCTTCCACTGTCTGTCTAAAGGCAGATTGCACAGCAGAGCAAATGCTCCTGAGGTTTTGCCAGCGACTGTCAGCCCGGCCCCCACATAGGCAACTGGATAATGGTTTCAGAAAAGTGGGGTGGGGGTGATGGTGGGGTTGTGCTCTGATCTCTTTTATTTGCCAGCCTTGTGCCAGAAATGGTGGTCCATTGCCATAGCCAACCTGAAACTTATCTTTGCCTTATTTGAGACAAAGGAATGGGTTTTTCTTATTTATTATTTAAAGATACACATACCCCAAAACCAGACAAGGCTGCTGTCTACACAAAGATGCCTTCCAGAGGAAAGCTGCAGATGTTAGGGGTCTTGACCACAAGGACAGGTTTTTGGCTTCCCTTCTTGGAGGGGTGGAGACCTTTGGTACATGGTTTGAGAGCACTTGCCAAAAGACTGTTCATTTCATGTTCCCGAGAGAAGGGGGTCTCAGGCTTTCCATCATATATGCTCAAACGGATTACTGTCTCGGAGCCCTGAGCTAGAGCCACTTTTAATGAGAACAGGTGTTCCCCTAGGTATAGGGAAACCAGAGCAACTATCCTGGGCTCTATGTCTGTTGGCAATAGGACACACTGCACGGAATTTTTGTTTTTCTTCAATGTCATTAAACTCCACATTTATAATTTGTATTCAGTGAATCCCAAGGAACCAATTGTTGCTGCTTAGTCATTAAGTCATATCTGAGTGACCCTGGACTGTAGCCTGTCAGGCTCCTCTGTCCATGGAATTCTCCAGGCAAGAAGACTGGAGTGGATGGCCTTTTCCTTCTCCAGGGGATCTTCCCGACTCTTGAAAGATGTCAATCAGGTGGGGCAAGCCTAGTGCCTGAAAGTTTCCTGGCACAGCCAGATCTCAACCTGATCCACAGAAAACAGTAGGAACCCAGTTCTCTGCAGTTCCCAATTTTTTCCAAAAGATAATCAGTTCTTTCGTTTTGCCTGGCATTATTTCTAGCACCTCTTTCAGAGATAAGCATCTCTAAGAATAAAGTCTTTCTTTTTCTTTCTCTTCAGGAGTCCTTTTTCCTCTTTCTGCCTTCTGTTGACTAGCACTAGGCCACAATGCTGTCTCTCTAGTTTGACCGAAAGTTTCTCAAGGGCAGGACTTGCATATTCCTTAGAGTGAGCACAAGATACTGAATAAATGTTTGCCAAGGGCAATATAATTTCTTCTCCCAGCTGCCTTGCCTCATGGTTTTCCATGACCATGAGCACATACATACATAGTCAGCTGGGGTTTTTCTGACTGACTGTCACTCTCGTTTGTCTCTCCTCCTTGAGAGCAAGGCATGTGCGTAGTCAAAGTGGCAGGGTGCTCTGTGGGCACTTGGTAATTGACGCCTAATCCCAAAGGGCTGCTCCTTCAGCAGTGTGTTCTGGGCTAGATCTTCCTCACCAGACTGACTTGCCTGGTGATTCCTCCCTTGCAGAAGCCACTGTACCCACTGAGGTTTCGAGAGGCAGGATATCTGGATGAGACAGGAGTCTCAACACTCACTGATTCACTCTGCAAGGACAAAAGGCCCTCACTTTATCAGATCACCAGATGGTCTAGGCTACCAAAACGAGAGATGTATTCAGCCATTTTTGAGCCACAAAGGAGGTAAGCGGTGGTTCCCACATAGAGCGTTGGTGCAAGTAGTCAGTGGGACAAGGGGGCTCTATAAGCTAACAAACTGAGCATCTCCCAGAAGAGGAGCGTACCAGACAACTCTGTTCATGGGGAAACTGTGACCTGCTAATGACAGAGGATGAGACGGCTGGATGGCATCACTGACTCGATGGGCGTGAGTCTGAGTGAACTCCTGGAGTTGGTGATGGACAGGGAGGCCTGGTGTGCTGCAATTCATGGGGTCGCAAAGAGTCGGACACGACTGAGCGACTGAACTGAACTGAAGATCTTGCTTGAGAAAAGGAGCATGATCACCCAGGGTATATATACAGTTTTGCAAAACATTAATAACAAGTGTAATATAAGGTGCAACTCTCTTTATGTCCCTTTTAGTTCTATTCTCTTCTGGGTGAAGTGAAAGTCACTCATTCATGTCCAACTCTTTGCGACCCTATAGACTACACAGTCCATGGAATTCTCCAGGCCAGAATACTGGACTGGGTAGCCTTTCCCTTCTCCAGGGGAATCTTCCCAACCCAAGGATTGAATCCAGGTCTTCCGAATTGCAGGCAGATTCTTTACCAGCTGAGCCACAAGGGAAGCCCAAGAATACTGGACTGGGTAGCCTATCACTTCTCAAGTGAATCTTCCCAACCCAGGAATTGAACTGGGGTCTCCTGCATTGCAGGTGGATTCTTTACCAACTGAGATATCAGGGAAGCCCTCTCTCCCAGGTGGAGAACCACAGTATCACTCAGATCTTAGGATCCGTTTCCTCACAGTTCAGTTTTTGACATCATAAAGAGGATAAGGTGTGGTACCTCCTCAGACCCCCTATAAGACCCTGAGCACACATTTTATATGCCACTGACCTCATTATTTTTCAATTATTTGTTGGCAAATTGTCTTTCTCATGCAAATGTGAGTTCATTCAAAGTAGATCAAGTTAATTCAACAAGTTTATTGAGTTCCTTTTATGTCCCACTTCCCTTGACAGATATTGGAGATATAGTAATTGACAAAAACATCTCTGGCCTTGAGAAGCCTATACCTACTGGGAAAGAAAGGTATAAAAAGATACTTTTTGATACTACGGTAAGTGCAAGCATAGAGATATGCATATATTGCCACGTGCTCAGAGAACAGTTCTTAGCTCAATCTGAGGGGACAAAGACTTGAACTGGCCGCTGTCCCGAATCTTGAAGTTTGAGTAGGGATTAGCTAGCAAGGCAGTTTCAGTGGAGGAGAGGTCTGAATTCTGGGAGCACTGGGTCCCCGAGTACCGGGTGTTGGAGACGGTGAGTGCAGATTTCTCCTCCCAGGAGATTTGGTGACAATCAAAATGATGTGGTGGAACAGTGTGCCGAACCTCGTTCCTTACCATGTGCTTATCAGGGAGAAATCCCAGGAGGGCTTCGTATTTGTTGTCCTAAATATTCAGTTCCAGTTGCTAAAATGGGACTAAGCAGGCTCAGTAAAAACTGACTTTCACTTTTAAGTTCATCCTATGAAAGTCATCCTTTATATGTTAAAGTCACTTTAAAGAAATAAATGGGGCTTCCCTGGCGGCTCAGAGGTCGAGTCCACCTGGCAATGCAGGAGTCACGGGTTCTACCCCTGAACCGGGAAGATCCGGCATGCTGCAGAGCAGTGAAGCCCGGGCACCGCACCGCTGGGCCTGTGCTCGGAGCCCGGCAGCTGCAACTGCGGAGCCAGGGGGCCACAGCTTCTGAAGCCCGCTGCCCAAGAGCCCATGCTCTGCGAGAGAGGCCACTGCAAGGGGAAGCCTGCACGCTCAAACTGGAGAGCAGCCCCCTACTCACCACAACGAGGCAAAAAGCCACGCAGCACGGCCACATATAAATTAAACAATCATTAAAAAAATGAGAAACTTAATAGATAGTAGTGGCCCAAGTGTTTAAAAAAAAAAAAAGCACAAAGAAAGAGGAAATGCCTGCAATACCCATTCCCTCCAAACTTCCAACAATTTAGTACTTGGAGTAATGGCACAAAGTAAGTTCAAGTCTAAAAACAGTACAACATGTGATTTATAAGAGATTAATATTTTTAAGATTCTACTTTCCTGCATCTCTTGAATGATTCTCATGGAGCAAGTCAAGTCTCTTTCCTTCATAGCCCTTCCCCTTTGAAAAAATAATTTCACTGTTACACATATGTCAGTTGGCTGTCAAACAAGGAACTGTAATGTTGCATTTGAAAGTAAGACCTTATCTATAACTAAATAGCACCCATAATTGATAACTGATGGAAAAATACATACCGTGGGAAGTAACTGACAAGGTTCTACACAATGGAGGGAAGATTCCCTGGTGGCACAGATGGTAAAGACTCTGCCTTCAGTGCAGGAGACCTGGGTTCAATCTCTGCTTTGGGAGGATCCCCTGGAGAGGAATGGCAACCCACTCCAGTATTCTTGCTGGAAAACCGCATGAATAGAGGAGCCTCGCTGGCTATAAAGTTAATGGAGTCACAAAGAGTCAGACACGACTGAGTAACTAAGCGAGCCACACAGTGGAAGTTACGGAGCCTGAGGTTTCATTATAATTGTATCCTTTCATTTAAGGAGTGTGTAGAATTATGAGACTACACTTGATCTTAGCCAAAAGGCCGAGAAATGATGTAGAATTATGAGAAATGGAACCTTATTTCCTTCCCCAAACAAAGTTCTTAGACCTCCTACCAGGAATTTTGGTGTCATTATCCTTCCTCTAATGAGATTAACCATTAAAGTATCTTGTTTGACTTGTCTTTCTGATTACTGATTGTGGTTATTCATGGATCTGCAAAATCTTTACAACAGTCAATGACTTCAGGCTAATTAGACAATCTCAGTGTGAGAACAAAAGGATTTTCTTAAATGCCTAACTGAAAGTTTAGTAAATACCCTACATAAAAATCAGAAAAAGATTAACTTTTAAAATAGTTTGGATCAAGTTCTGTTGCAATAAATACAAGAAATCAGATCATATTCCTGATGAAAAATTAATCAATACAGTAAGTCCTCTACATACAAATGAGGCTCGTTTTGAGAGTGCATTCATAAGTGCAATTTGTATCAAAGTCCAAGCTAGCCTCGGTTAACTAAGTAGTTAAGTAACACATGTGGCTATATAGTACTGTACCATAATAGGTTTATAATACTTTTCACAATTAATACACAAAAAAACAAACACAAAAATAAAGAAAACATTTTAAATCTTACAATACAGTACCTTAAAAGCAGTACAGTACGACAGCTGCACACAGCGGCTGGCATCGAGTGAACAGGCAAGAAGGGTTACTGACTGGAGGAGGGAGAAGGGGTGGGAGATGGGAGAGCTGAAGGGTCGTCAGCAACAGGAGATGGAGGGCGAGCTGCAGCTTCACTCCCACCTGACAGTGATGCCACAGGTTCTGGTTCCTTACTGGGTTCAGTTCTGCCCATCCTTTAGAAAAAATGATCCAATGACGTCTGGGTAGTAGATCTTTTTTCTCAACATGGATGACATTGGATTGTGTACTGCAATCTTTGTGTACCATTCCACGTTTGGGTCCCGTGCCTCAAAACCGAACAGTGTCTCCTCTGGGACCTTCCTGGTGTCCAATGGCTGAGACTTGCACTCGATGCAAGGGGCCCGGGTTCGGTCCCTTTCCAAGAACTAGATCCTGCATGCTGCAACTAAGATTTCACATGCTGCAACTAAAGACACACACAAAGATGGAAGATTCTGCTTGCTGCAAACAAGACCCAGCACAGCCCATAAAATATTTAAAAAATAAAATTATCAGTGCCTTCACAAATAGAGAAAATCCCCTTGCCATTTCTTGTGTCGTAAATTTCTTTAGTTACTTCTTCTTCCTCTTGTCTCCCTTTGTTCTTCCTTTGGGCCTCCAGTTCCATCAGGTCTTCCTTAGTAAACTCCTCGTGCTGTATGGTAAGAAGTTCAATGAAGATATCCTCTTGCAAATCTGGTTTGAAATAAAGATCCTGTGCTACTGTGCTCTATACAGTACTGTGCGTTAAAGAACACGAAAGCACAGCTACTTGTAGAGGATGCACGTGACAGTGTATGCCAGACACGTGACGTGACTGGACATGTGAAAGCATGTTTGCATCATTAAAACTTCAAAACTTGAAAGCTTGTATGTAGGGGACTTAACTGTAGTCAATCTACGAAAAAAAATGGAAAATTTTATTTGAGCTAGCCTGAGGATTATAACCCAGCAGACAGTCTTTGAGAAAGCTCTGAAGACTGCTCTGTCTGGTGGAATGGTAAACTCCAGCCCACTCCAGTATTCTCACCTGGAAAATCCCATGGATAGAGGAGCCTGGCGGGCTACAGTCCATAGGGTCACAAAAGAGTGGACGGGACTTAGCGACTAAACAGCAACAGCAACAATTGATCATACAGGCTCTTTTAAATTGGCTATCCTGGAAACTTTTATAAGGACTCTCAAATTAAACTTTCAAAGACATCAAGGCTGGGAAAGCATGACAAGGGCTTGCCATGAGATTCTGCGATAGGTATAGACTTGAATGTATTCCTCTCTTCTCAAAGTGAAAGTGAAGTCACCCAGTCATGTCCGACTCTTTGTGACATCATGGACTGTAGACCACCAGGCTCCTCAGTCCGTGGAATTTTCCAGGCAAGAGTACTGGAGTGGGTTGTCATTTCCTTCTTCAGGGGATCTTCCCAACCCAGGGACTGAACCCGAGTCTCCCGCATTGCAGGCAGACGCTTTACCGTCTGAGCCACCAGGGAAGCCCCAAAAGGGACGCTGTGGCTGCATGGGCCGGGAAGTCCTCCGCAGATCTTGAGATTCCTGCATCTGCCAGGAGGCAGCCTTTCTTATTCACCTGATGAGGTTGCTGGGAACCTAAGAGTTTCCAACTTCTGGACAGAACAGGGAGAAAGGAAAGATAAATGTTACAGTTTCACTTACAATGGTATAATTTATCAAATTGCTGTGAGCTATAATTAGCTTAGCTTCCCTTGTGGCTCAGACGGTAAAGCGTCTGCCTACAATGCAGGAGACTTGGGTTTGATCCCTGGGTCGGGAAGATCCTCTGGAGAAGGAAATGGCAACCCACCCCAGTATTCTTGCCTGGAAAATCCCATGGATAGAGGAGCCCGGTAGGGGTTGCAGAGTCGGACATGACTGAGTGACTTCACTTCACTTCATAATTAGCTTATGCGGAAGGGTTTCCTTATAGCTGGTCACAATAAATACATTTGGTTCATAAGTAAAGCACAGTGATACATGTTTTTGAGACAAAGGGTTACATTTCAAATGATGTATTGACAGTTTATACCATCCATATCTGCATGTACAAAATGATTAGTGGATCATCCTGACCTTTACAAGAATAAGAGGAAAGGTTTACTCCTGAGGAGGGATGGCTAATGCAGGTTCACAACAGACACTAAAGAGGAAGGAAAGGGCTCAAATAAGCAGGGGAAAATGTATATGTTCAAATTTCTGTCTTGTCATGAAATATGACTTTACTTCATCAATTCCCCCTCAATGTTGCTTACCTGTCTTGGCTCTATCATGTCCCTTCATGTTGCATCTTTATGCTAAATCGCTTCAGTCGTGTCCGACTCTGTGCAACCCCATAGACGGCAGCCCACCAGGCTCCTCTGTCCCTGGGATTCTCCAGGCAAGAACACTGGAGTGGGTTGCCATTTCCTTCTCCAATGCATGAAAGTGAAAAGTGAAAGTGAAGACACTCAGTCGTATCCGACTCTTAGTGACCCCATGGACGGCAGCCCACCAGGCTCCGCCGTCCCTGGGATTCTCCAGGCGAGAGCACTGGAGTGGGGAGCCATGCATCTGCACAGCTTGGTTCTTTCCTTCCTTTTAGGGTGGTGCACTAGTGAGATGTCTGGCATGGACTAGTGGTAAATTCCAAGTTGTCCAATAGGACTTATGTCAGTGTTACCTCACATGTGCATTTTTCATGTTCATTAATTTTTTGAGAACTATGGATGTGATCAGCAGTTTCAAGCTTTTAGGTATCATTTAGGAGTAGGTGATATACAGTGCAAAAGGCAAGAAACTGTCACTTTATAAGTCACACCAACTGTAATCAAAATTGTCAATTGGAGTAACAATGTCATTAAACAAAGGTTTAAGCCAAGATCCTCGTGTGTGTGTGTGTGTGTGTGTGTGTGTGTGTGTGTGTTAGTTGCTCAGTTGTGTCCAACTCTTTGCAGCCCCATGGACTGTAGCCCAACAGGCTCCTCTGTCCATGGAATTCTCCAAGCAAAAATATTGGAGTAGGTAGCCATTCCAAACCATTTCCTCATATTTCCACTAAACTGGGAAAAGGATCATTCAGAACAGAAATTTGACTCTTCATATGTGTCATGAGTTACACCAGAAGACACAGCAAGTATGAAAATCCAACATGCATTATGCATTATATCATCAGTTCCCCCAGTTTGTAAGACCGTTTTTCTCATCATAAAGACTTCAGAACTGGGCAAACTATTGGCTTGATGACTATCATTCAAAGTTTGCTCAGTTTTGTTAAAGCCACTATGTGATTAATGATACCTTCCATTACAAGTGAAGGAATGAATATACTGGTTAAATGATCATACCATTGGAAAACTGATAGAAAATCAGCATGCAAACATCAAAGGCAGATTGACAAGCACTGTTTCCAAGGCTACACATAGGAGACCTTGACCCCAAAAGAAACCAACTCTGCATCTTCCTAACCATCCTGGGGAGAGCTAAGGCCATACACTTGTTCCACAAATCTACTGGTTCCTTTAGGGACTACCCAATATTTAACATCTGGTGAAAAGGAATATTTATGGCCAGGTTCAAAGCAGGTTAAATTGGCCAAGTAAGAAGATCTAAGTTAGTAATATTGGCAGTAATGGTAGCTAGAGCTTCTTTCTTCTAAGCTAAAATGTCTAAGGGACATTCAACTAGAACCTTGGAGAGGAGAAATCTACCAAGGTAACCTAGGAATACTGAATGCAGGTAACTGGCCACACGTCCACCAACCGGATTGATTTTTTAAATTTGCAAATGAGTGAGCCCAAGGAATAAGTACATTTTGTTCATAAGTAGGATATGAACAATTCTCAAAGTAATTAGTACACAGTCCTGGTCCAGTAACTTGGGTCAGCTCTCTAGTTCAGATGACGTCGTCATTTTGTCCGGTCTGGTAGCGTTGGTCTAAGTTGAAGTTGGGTGTCAGAAACAGGAGTTGCAATTACACAGGCTCTTTAAGTTGGCTAAGCTGGAAATTTTTATAAGGAATCTCAAAGTAAACTTTTAAGAGGCATCAAGGCTGGGAAAATCATGTCAAGGGCTTGCCATCACATTTTGCCTGCAATAGCTACAGACTGTCTTCTTAAGGTCCTCAAGATATCTTGCAATTCCTGCACCTCCCAGGAAGTGGCCTTTCTTATTTATCTGATAAAGCTGCTGGGAACCTAAGAGTTTTCAATTTCTGGAGAGAATAGCTAGAGAGAAAAGATAAATGTTACAATTCTACTTACAAAGGCATAATTTACCATATTGTTGTAAGTCATAAATAACTCAAGGGAACAATTAAAAATCAGTAATATTTCAGATAAAAAACACAAAAATATTATAACCATATTCATCATTTCCCTAAGTCCTATGTGACTAATTCTTGATCTTAATATTCTGTTAACAGTTTTATAAAGCCATCAGGTTTTTCCATTAGAATTCTTTCATTTCTTACCCAGTTCAGCACTATGACTTAAAAGTTATCAGAAGCTTGTGTTTGTCATAAAGTTCTTTCTATGAATCTTCTTGAAGATCAAGTATTTGTGTGTTTTATTTTTTTGCAAAAACATCAGTGAAACAATAACTATAAATGACAAAAGACTTGACAAGGTTAGAAAGCTAATTACAATGTAATTGACAAAGTTGGTTATTGCTGTGGCAAAAGACACATTAGGATAATAGTAGAATTATTACTGCTAACATTTTACTAGGACACAATCAACTTTTATGAATTTCACACAATCTCTACAGCATTCATATCATGACGTTTACCTAATACAGCATAAGGTTTTTAGCACTTATTGGACAACGTTTTCCATGTAATTTAACACACCAAATAAGACCAAATCTTATTGAGAAAACAAATCTTTTGAGGTGTTCCAGGGGCCCTTCAGAAAGTCACAAAGATCAATGAAACTTCAATTAAATCTGATCTTTGAGAAGTTTGTCAAAAATATCAAAAGATTTCAAAACACTTAGTCAATAAGATCATAGGTCGTTGTGGGACAATGCTTATTTTCTTAACCAAAGCAACAATAAGTAACAAAAGTCTACAAGCAATAAATGCTGGAGAGGGTGTGGAGAAAAGGGACCCTCTTACACTGTTGGTGGGAACGCAAACTAGTACAGCCACTATGGAGAACAGTGTGGAGTCCTTAAAAAACTGGAAATAAGTCTGCCTTATGACCCAGCAATCCCACTGCTGGACATACACACTAAGGAAACCAGAATTGAAAGAGACACGTGTACCCCAATGTTCATTGCAGCATTGTTTATAATTGCCAGGACATGGAAGCAACCTAGATGTTCATCAGCAGATGAATGGATAAGAAAGCTGTGGTACATATACCCAATAGAGTATTACTCAGCCTTTAAAAAGAATACATTTGAATCAGTTCTAATGAAGTGGAAGAAACTGGAGCCTATTATACAGAGTGAAGTAAGCCAGAAAGAAAAACACCAATACACTATATTAACACATATATATGGAATTTAGAAAGATGGTAACGATAACCCTGTATGCGAGACAGCAAAAGAGACAGATGTATAGAACAGTCTTTTGGACTCTGTGGGAGAGGGAGAGGGTGGGATGATTTGGGAGAATGGCATTAAAACATGTACAATATCATACATGAAATGAATCGCCAGTCTAGGTTCGATGCATAATACAGGATGCTTAAGGCTGGTGCAGTGGGATGACCCAGAGGGATGGTATGGGAAGGGAGGGGGGAGGGGGGCTCAGGATGGGGAACACGTGTACACCCAATTAAAATAAATAAATTTATATTAAAAAAATTCAAAAGCTAATATAGAAAGTTATAACACATTACTTAAAAGGTAAAATTACTTAAAATGTTACAATCTGTTATCTCATTTACATTTAATTTATTTAATACTTTCATCATATCAAGCTATTTTTCTTGCTGGAAAATTTATCACAGGAATAATAAAATCTTATTTGACTTCTGGTAGAACTTCCAGATGTACAAGCTGGATTTAGAAAAGGCAGAGGAACCAGAGCTCAAATTGCCAGTATCTGTTGGATCACAGCAAAAGCAAGAAAATTTCAGAAAAACAGCTACTTCTGTTTCACTGACTATGGTAAAGCCTTTGTGTAGATCACAACAAACTGGAAAATGCTTAAAGAGATGGGAATTCCAGACCGCTTTATCTGCCTCCTGAGAAATCTACAGGCAGGTCAAGAAGCAAGAGTTAGAATCTGCCATGAAACAACGGACTGGATCAAAACTGGGAAAGGAATACATGGCTGTATATTGTCACCCTGCTTATTTAATTTATATGCAGAGTAAATCATGTGAAATGCCAGGCTAGATGAACCACAAGCTAGAATCAAGACTGCTGGGAGAAATATCAACAACCTCAGATATGCAGATGACACCAACCTAATGGCAGAAAGTGAAGAGGAGCTAAAGAGCCTCCTGATGAAGGTGAAAGAAGAGAGTGGAAAAGCTGACTTAAAACGCAACATTCAAAAAACCAAGATCATGGCATCTGGTCCCATCACTTCATGGCAAATAGATGGGGAAACAGTGGAAACAGTAACAGACTGTTTTCTTGGGCTCCAAAACAAAATCACCGTGGATGGTGACTGCAACCATGAAATGAAAACAGGCTTGCTCTTTGGAGGAAGATATGATAAACCTCAACAGCATATTAAAAAGCAGATAGCACCTTGCTGACAAATGTCTGTCTAGTCAAAGCTATGGTTTTTCCAGTAATCATGTATGGATGTGAGAGCTGGACCAGAAAGAAGGCTGAGAGCTGAAGCACCAATGCTTTCAAACTGTGGTGCTGGAAAAGACTCTTGAGTCCCTTGGATATCAACGAGATTAAGCCAGTCAATCCTAAAGGAAATCAATCCTGAATATTCATTGCAAGGACTGATGCTGAAGCTCCAACACTTTGGCCACTTGATGTGAAGAGCCGACTCATTAGAAAAGACTCAGATACTGGGAAAGATTGAAGGCAGGAGGAGAAGGGGACAACAGAGAATGAGATGTTGGATGGCATCACTGACTAAATGGACATGAGCTTGAGCAAACTCTGGGAGACAGTGAAGGACAGGGAGGTGCGGCATGCTGCGGTCCAAGGGGTCACAAAAAGTCAGACATGACCTAGTAACTGAACAACAACAGGAATAATAAGAGTATTATACTTAATGTTAATAACTCTAAAGACATGTCTATATTAATTAAGCCAACAACTTAATTTCATTCATTAATCATTTATCTTAGATCTCATGACCCTGAAGTTCATTTGGGTTAGCTTTTTTAATATCTCTGAGTATTTATATAAGTGCTTAATTTCCTTTAAGCCAATTAAATAGAGCTCTTTTACAGATTAACATTGGAAACTTACACATCTATAACACACACACAGATAATGATGTGGTGGTGAATAAAAAGCTAGCTGGGTAAAGCTACTATGATGGCAGAGCATAGTAGAGGAAAAGGAACTGGAATGATATCGAGGAGTCTGGAAAAGTCATTTCAACCATTTGGACCTCATCCGAAAAGGTAAGTTTTAGATTAAAAATGCAAGAAAGCATTCAGTTATACAAGTGCTGGCAAACCTCTCAAATTCAAGCTTGGGTGTCCAACGTGCAGCCCAAACCAAATACTGAGACACCAGTGTGCACGGAGAAAGGTTTATTTGGTTTGGCCAAAATGAGAGCAATAGAAGTAAGATTGCTTAGCTTCCTCATGACAAAGAAGCTAAGCTGGGGAATTTTACATGGTTAGGAAGCAATAGAGAGGGAGTTTTAGGGAACTGAGGGGAAAATCTATGTTTCTTCAGTCTCAGAAAACCACTGGTGCAACCGGACTTCTGGGTGCCAGCAACTGATCATATCTTATACTTAAAGTCACCCATTTCTTCTGCAACACAAACTCATAAATTCTCGTCACCTTGGTGTTATCTCCTCCTGCCTGACCAAGAAATAGCATTTCAGCAGCTAAAAGTTATATCATGAGAACAAGGGGTGCTGGGCAGAGAGCAAGGAGCCAACATGTGTGAGCAAACAAGGCCTGCTGCTGCTAAGTCACTTCAGTCGTGTCTCACTCTGTACGACTCCATAGATGGCAGCCCACCAGGCTCCTCTGTCCCTGGGATTCTCCAGGCAATAACACTGGAGTGGGTTGCCATCTCCTTCTCCTTCTTCCTAATCCCAACCCGGTTAAAGCAGTGGTCCCCAATCTTTTTGGCACCAGAGATGGGTCTCATGGAAGATAATTTTTCCAGGGACAGAGGCGGGGGTAATGCGGGCAATGGGGAGAGCAGATGAAGCTTCACTTGCCTGTCGCTCACCTCTTGCTGTGTGGCCTGGGTTCCTAATGGGCCATGGACTGGTACCAGTCTGCAGACCAGGGTTTGGGGATCTCTGACTTAAGGAACTATCACATTTTTAGTGGGTATGGCTCAGAGGTTAACGCATCTGCCTCCAATGTGGGAGACCTGGTTCGATCCCTGGGTTGAGAAGATCCCCTGGAGAAGGAAATGGCAATCCACTCCAGTATTCTTGCCTGGAGAATCCCACGGATGGAGAAGCCTACCAGGTTACAGTCCACTGGGTCGCAAAGAGTCAGACACGACTGAGTGACTTCACCTTACCTCCCTCCCTATAATGATGCAAGCAGAAATGGGGAGAAAAAAAACTTGCCTTATGTTTTATATTTTTTCATTATGTCCAATGTTGTTTATATATATTTACAAGCCAACAGACCCTGGAGAAAGAAACGGCAACCCACTCCAGGATTCTTGTCTGGAAAATCCCATGGACAGAGAGGCCTGGTGGATTACACCCCATGGTGTCGCACACAATTGGACATGACTTAGCAACTAACACACACAAGCCAATAGAACTTAGGAAAGCATTTCTCCATTAGCTTTGATACTGAATCTTTTCCATTTGTGCCTGAGGTTGAAAGGAAATTTACATAGATCAAAACAACATATAGATCAATCGATGTTACCAGTGCTATGCTAATTATTTGAGAGATAAATGTTGCTATATGAACAAATGAGTTATCAGCCAGATAAATATTAGATCGGATTATCCCTTGAAATTTGTAGTCATTTTTTGAAAATGCATATAATTGTAAATTATGAGGCCCAAGCAATCTTTTAGTTCCCCTCCCCTTACTTTACCTTCCAGAAGGCCTAACTATAGACAAAGCCTTAAAGAAAGTAAAGTTTGGAGACTTTTTTTTTTAAAATGATGTGACTTACTCTCTGTTCTGGATTTCAAAGATGCCAATTTAACATGGGCTATAATTCAAAAATTCTTTTCTACAAATAAATACTTCCTGCAGAAAATTTGGAAAATACAAGATTGCAAAGAAGCAGAGGAAAAACATTCTCCATCCAGTCAGTGGAGGTTACTACTATTTACTTTTTATACTATATAGTTACACTACTTTAGTATTATGATTAAGTCACTTTTTGTATCGTGTTTCCATGGCCATTAAATCCTTGGTAGTTCTTCAGTGTCTGCACAAAATTTCATTTTATAATAATGCCATTCTTTGTTGAAGTTTTTTTAACTATCAAAAGTAAAATAAAAGCTATAGATTATTAGGATTATTGTCTTTAATAAGATACTTATTAGAGATGTGAACAGATGTTTTTCCAAAGACACACAGATGGCCAACTGGCACACGAAAAGATGTTCAACATCACAAATCATCAGAGAAATGCATATCAAAACCACAATGATATCACCTCAAAGCCAAACGAGATATCATATCACTGTCATACCTGACAGAACGTGATGTGCTGTGCTTAGCTGCTCAGTTGTGTTTGACTCTTCGCAACCTGATGGATTGTAGCCTGCCATGCTCCTTTGTCCATGGGGATTTTCCAGGCAAGAATACTAGAGTGGGTTTCCAAGTGGGTTTCCTCCTCCAGGGGATCTTCCCAACTCAGGGATCGAACCCAGGTCCCCAACATTGCAGGTGGATTCTTTACCATCTGAGCCAACAAGGAAGCCCAAGAATACTGGAATGGGTAGCCTATCCCTTCTCCAGGGGAACTTCCCAACCCAGGAATCGAACTGGGGGTCTCCTGCATTGCAGTGGATTCTTTGCCAGCTGAGCTACCTGGGAAGTCACCTGTCAGAATGGTTTTCATCAATACCACAAATAATAAATGTTGGTAAGGATGTGGAGAAAAGGGAACCCTTGTGCACTTAGTAGAAATGTAAATTGGTGCATTCACTGTTGGAAAAAGTATGGAGGGTTCTCCAGTAATTCCACTCCTGAGTATTTATGTTCCCCAAATAAAAACAGTAATTTGAAAAGCTATATGCACCCCAACTGCATATCAGCATTCCAGGTGGCACTAGTGGTAAGAAGGAATCCTCTTGCCAGTGCAGCAAATGTAAGAGACACCGGTTTGATCCCTGGGTTAGGAAGAGCCCCTGAAGGGCAGGGCAATCCACTCCAGTATTCTTGCCTGGAGAATCCCATGGACAGAGGAGCCTGGTGGCTACAGTTCATATCACGGCAAAGAATGGGACACAACAGATTAGCATGCATGGAAGCAAACTACATGTCCATCAACAGACAAATGGAAAAGAGTTGATACACACACACACCACACAATGGAATACTACACAGCTACAGAAATGAATGAAAATTTGTCATCTGCAATAACCTGGACAGACTTGGAAGTTACTATGCTAAGCAAAATAAGTCAGACTGAGAAAGTTTAAATACTGTATAATATCACTTGTATAATCTAAAAAAGCAAAACTAGTGAATATAACAAGAGAGAACAAACTAGTGGTTACCAGTGGGGAGAGAGAAAGAGGAGGGGCAAAGGTGGGAGCAGGGGATTAAAATGTACTAATTATTAGGTGTACTTTACAGCATAGGGAATATCGCCAATGTTTTTAAATAACTATGAAAGGGGCATAATTTTTAAAAGTTGTGATTCATACTGTACAACAACTGTATCTCATTTTTTAAAGACTTAAATCAATATGCAAAAGATGAACGTGGACACAGGACAGATGGTACAGAGTAGCCTGGAGATCATTAATGGTGGAAAAACAAGTCAGAGCAACTATAGGCATGATAATAGGATAGACTCAGTCACATGACTTATTCCTGAGAACAAAAAGGTCACCAACCATATACATCCCACTTAATATTTATCCTCGCACTCTGAGTGGAGGTTTATTTTTTTAAGTAGACAAAGTCGTGGTTTTGTAACTCAAGCACATACTGCCAATGCCACGAGGCTCAGGCTCTCTGTGTGGCCTTGCCATGGACCTCGAAGTAAAGTTAACACTTAGCTGGCTTGAAGCCATCCGCCCCTCGGCTGACGGAAGCAGTGCAGGCCGGGCGGACCCGTCTACCACCTGAACCACCCGTCGCCATGATACCCAAATGAGCGGACAAGGGAGCGTGAACAGAAGCTTCCGTGAGCCGAGCGGAAGACGCGCTTATGGCGCAGCGCCGAGGCCCCTCCGCCCCACCCTCCCAGGGCCGCGCATGCGCCAACGTAGCTTCACGCTCTGGGGATAGAAGGCCTCACTTTGTCGTCACAGGGCAGATGATCGGGGTGCGTCCGCCTTTTCCCTCCCCCTTCCGTCCTCCTCCCTTTCCCCCTCCCCTTGCCCCTCAGTCTTCTCCCTCCTTTCTCTCTCCCCCGCTCCGGCGTCCCCCGCCAGCTCTCGCTTCCGGTCGGCGGCGGTCTGCGGAAGGGTGTCCCGCCCCTTCCGCCTTCGCAGCGGCGGCGGCGCCTGCGCGTCTCCTGTCAGGGTCAGCAGGCGGGTGCCCTGAGCCGTCCACCTGCGCGTTGCGGAGCCGCGCCCCGGGGGTCGATGGCGATGAACTATAACGCGAAGGATGAAGTGGACGGCGGGCCCCCGTGTCCTCCCGGGGGCACCGCTAAGACCCGGAGACCAGATAACACGGCCTTCAAACAGCAACGGCTGCCGGCTTGGCAGCCCATCCTGACGGCGGGCACGGTGCTGCCCACCTTCTTCATCATCGGCCTCATCTTCATCCCCATTGGCATCGGCATCTTCGTCACCTCCAACAACATCCGCGAGATCGAGGTGAGCCAGGGGAGGCGGCGGCCGTGCGCGTCGGCGCCGCCGGGGAGCGGGATCCCTCCTTCCTGGGGTCCCGGGGGTCGGGCGGGCCCTGCCCTTCCCCACCTTGTGTCTTCCTCAGTTTCCTCTTCCTTTTCCTACCGGTTTTTCTGAATTTGCAGTTTTGCCGGCGCTTTCTCTCGCTGCCTATCCAGTTGGGGAATGACTCTTTGTAATGCAGACTGTGGGTCAGGGGAAGAACGCCCCTTTGATGGGCGGTTGTGTGGTTTTGAGCCTCTAACGGAGGTTAAAAAAGGGGAAGAAAAGAAGTGGAAAGAAGTTATATGGAGATCAAACTCCAGGAGAGTTGACACGGCCAGAGGGTCACTTATTGTGTGGGGATTATCCCGGGTCACGGAGATCAGCACCTTGGCCGTTGCTGGGGAAAGGACCCAGTGTCGTAGAGGCAATGATTTTTATGGAAAGGCGTTGCCATGTGGCAGATCACTTATTAGGACGTGTGACCGAAGTGTGTACAGTACTTTTCACGTTGAACTCACAGATGCTGTTACTTACAGGGCGTATTACCGGTAAAAGGTAACTTGACGCTTCAATTCCGGCTTTACTTTTAGGTTACATTGATTAATAATCATGCCCTACATTCACCCTCGTCCCCCATCAACCCTCCCCACCCCGCCAGATTTTAAACTGAAGGAAAAAAAAAAAAGCCTGTGACCACACAGGGAGAGTAATTTGTGAATTATTTCCTGAACGTGTTACTGTTATAAGACATGATAGACAAACTGGGGGAAACATCTTGACTTCTGTCAGAGAAACGATCATGGTAATGTAGTATCTTCATACATCTGCAGTGCTGAAGGTAGGTTGGTACAGAATGTAAATACTTTGTGTACATATCCAGTATTAAACATCTGCTCATACTCTTTTCTTGACTATTCTATCTGTTTGAAAGGGGAGGAACGGGTACAGATTCTCTTGATTTTTTTCTGTTCTATCAGTTATGTCATTTTCCCCTCTTTTTAATTATACTAAATACTTTAAAGTGTATGCATGCAACTTAATAGAGCTTTCAAAACAACTTTATTTCAACGGCAGAAATAGGCATACTTTCCAATTTAATTAACAGTGTTACGTGTAAAAGCAGAATCATTACATTTTTAATTGTGTAAGGTGTACATTTCTGTGTTAGTAATACGAGTGTATAGCATAGTTTTAAAATCTTTACTGAAAGTTCATTTTCAGTTTATAATGAAGTATCAGTATATTTTTTCATTTTAATGTTCTGTTTTATCATTTTTATCTCCTAGTAGTCCTTCAAATATAGTTGTTAATGTTCTCCCAACTGTATTGTACTGTGCTTAGTCGCTCAGTCACGTCCGACTCTTTGAGACCCCATGGACTGTAGCCCACCAGACTCCTCTGTTCATGGAGATTCTCCAAGGCAAGACCACTGGAGTGGGTTGCCATACCCAACCCAGGGATCGAACCTAGGTGTCCCTCATCGCAGGCGGATTCTTTTACCGTCTGAGTCGCCAGGGACGCCCCAAACCTTTTTAGGACCGCACATACCAGGATGTGAGCGTGGTGGTGTAATAAAGGGCCGTGGGCTCTGGGCAGGAGCCAGGCAGAGCCAGCTGGGCTTAAATTCCAGCTCAGCTATTGACTGGCTCAGTTTGTTGGAAAACATAATCGCCCTAAGCCTCAGTTTCTTCACTTGTAAAATAGGTAAATAATTCCTATTTTTTGTGAACTGTGAGATTTAGAAACAAGATAGATAATATTCCTGGCACTACATTTATACACTAGTTACTGTATTGTGATGTCCGCTAATCAGGAGATGAGAAATGGAGTCAGAGGGGTTGGTATTTGCTAGTAAGCTAGAAAAGCATTGTAAAATTGAGACAGAAACCAAACTTGGATGTCATGATTTTCAGTCTTAAGCTTTTACACTACACTGGTATCCGTATGTCTATGTTTTTAGCGGATATTAAGTGAAAGCAGCAGTAGTTTGGAATTTATATGATGAGTATTTACTAAATTATCAGAACTCAATTTCTGTTGATATTTACTGTGACGGTAAATGTTAACTTTCTTTAAAACTTTCGGATTCTGAAATAAAGTTCTTCACACTAGTTGATGAAATGGAGGGTTCTTAAATAATTCTCCTGTATGTAATTCTGATTTCAAGCTGTCTGAAGAGTCTACTGTAGCTGGATCTCGTTAGACGGACACTGCAGTTGAGTCAAGGCATTAGAGTCCAGCTTTTACTCCCTAGTTTCTGATCTTAGGCATGTTTCTGAGTCTCAGTTTTCATTTCGCTTGAAGAGCTGAACGATTCAGACTAGATGATCCCTTAGAGGCCTTGTTCAACTTTAATATTCTGTGACTTCCAACTTTAATGTGATTTTAAGAAAAGTGCTGCATATTCAAGTTGTATCACCTTTGGAACTAGACGAGATGAGAATTAGGAATTATTAGGAATTTTTTACCAATGCTCAGATACACTTGTGCAAATAAATTTTTTTAAAAATTGATGATTATGTAGAGAATTGGTTCTGAATTGAGCCTAGAGTTACTAGAAGAACCTAGGGAACTTCCCCAAAGCACACATACTTGTTTCTGACTGCTCCCCACCCTTTGTCAGTCACTAGTTTAAAATTGAGGGTTATTAAAAATAAATACGTAAGAAGTTCTTGGCAAGGTTAACTTCCATACTACACGTTGCTCACATCTCTTTAGCTTGCTGCTGCTGCTACTGCTAAATCGCTTCAGTCGTGTCTGACTGTGCAGCCCCAGAGATGGCAGCCCACCAGGCTCCACTGTCCCTGGGATTCTCCAGGCAAGAACACTGGAGTGGGTTGCCATTTCCTTCTCCAATCTCTTTAGCTTATGTCCTCATTTTTGAAAATTTTAAGGACTTTCATTATTGCACTCATCTCACACAATAGTAAAGTAATGCTCAAAATTCTCCAAGCCAGGCTTCAGCAATACGTGAACCATGAACTTCCAGATGTTCAAGCTGGTTTTAGAAAAGGCAGAGGAATCAGAGATCAAATTGCCAATATCCGCTGGATCATCAAAAAAGCAAAACATGTTCTGAAAAACATCTATTTCTGCTGTATTGACTGTGCCAAAGCCTTTGACTGTGTGGATCACAATAAACTGTGGAAAATTCTGAAAGAGATGGGAATACCAGAGCACCTGACCTGTCTCTTGAGAAACTTGTATGCAGATCAGGAAGCAACAGTTAGAAGTGAACATGGAACAACAGACTGGTTTCAAGTAGGAAAAGGAGTACGTCAAGGCTGTATATTGTCACCCTCCTTATTTAACTTATATGCGGAGTACATCATGAGAAACGCTGGACTGGAGGAAGCACAGCTGGAGTCAAGGTTGCTGTGAGAAATATCAATAACCTCAGATATGCAGATGACACCACTGTTATGGCAGAAAGTGAAGAACTAAAGAACCTCTTGATGAAAGAGAAGAGTGAAAAAGTTGGCTTAAAACTCAACATTCAGAAAACGAAGATCATGGCATCCGGTCCCATCACTTCATGGCAAATAGATGGGGGAAACAGTGGAAACAGTGGCTGAATTTATTTTTCTGGGCTCTATAATCACTGCAGATGGTGACTGCAGCCATGAAATTAAAAGATGCTTACTCCTTGGAAGGAAAGTTATGACCAACCTAGACAGCATATTCAAAAGCAGAGACATTACTTTGTCAACAAAGGTCCGTCTAGTCAAGGCTATGGTTTTTCCAGTAGCCATATATGGATGTGAGATTTCGACTGTAAAGAAAGCTGAGTGCCGAAGAATTGATCCTTAAAGTGCTAAGATCAGAAATCCAGACATTTTAGGTATAAAAATCAGTGGGTCTTCATCTTTTTCCTGGAAAGGTTATACAAAGAATTACTACTCTTGTAAAGCATGTTGGACTCCCCTAAAAAAGGTATTTAGAAATAGATTGTCTCTTCTCATTAGGTTTATATATCTTGTTTAGCTGGGTTTTAGATTTTCTATTATCTAGTAAGATGAAATTTTTAGAAAACTAAAGTTGTTAGTTTTTTCAGTCATAAAATATTTTAAATATTTAATATCTAATTAAAATTAAGATATAATATCTTCATTTATTATCAGCAGCAAGGAATAAGTCTTTAATGTGGCAGTTGTAAGAGTCAGGAACGTCTTTCTGTTAATACCATAAAGGTAATGTTTTTCTAGTTGATGGTCCTTGTTTTGGGGGCAGAGATGTTAATTGAATAGTGTGAACCTGAAAAAGCGAAAGTCGCTCAGTCCTGTCCGACTCTTTGTGACCCCCATAGAATTCTCTAGGCCAGAACACTGGCATGAGTAGCCTTCCCCTTCTCCAGGGGATCTTTCCAACCTAGGGATCAAACCTAGGTCTCCCTTATTGCAGGCGGATTCTTTAGCAGCTGAGCCACAAGGGAAGCCCAAGAATACTGGAGTGAGTAGCCTACCCCTTCTCCAGGGAATCTTTCTGATCTGGGAATAGAACTGGGGTCTCCTGCATAGCAGACAGATTCTTTACCAACTGAGCTTTCAGAGAAGCCCCTTCTATCCCTGATAGAAAGTATTCTTAACTTATGCATTTTCACACGTTTATCAGTTTTCAGTTATATAGTTGTAAATTAATGGTTAGAATCAAATGAGGACATTATTGCGAGTGATAACATAAATTTAGAACTAAATATTTACTTCAAAATTAATATTGCCAAAGTGTTGGTTCAACCTACATTTGCATTTCAAATTTTAGTGAATTACCATTTGAACCCCCATGCAAACATGCTTGATTGAGAAACCCTAATTCTCTTCCTCTTGACCTTATTATTGTTTCATTTGTCACCCTCAACTCTTTAATTCTGGTTATTTTCTGTTTTCTTAGTTTCTGACAAAAATAGATTTTTATCTTTTGATTTTATGCTTGTGTAATTTGAATTCTTGGGGCTTCCCAGGTGACTTGATGGTAAAGAATCTATCTGCCAATGCAGGAGACTGGGATTTGATCCCTGGGTCAGGAAGATACCTTGGAGAAGGAAATGGGAACCCATTCCAATATTCTTCCCCGGGAAATCCCATGGACAGAGGAGTCTGGCAGGCTACTGTCCACAGGGTCACAAAAGAGCTGGACATGACTTAGTGACTAAACAATAAATTTAGGTTCTTAGATTTAAGGATTTCAAAAAGATCTTCTGTATTTAGTGTTCTTTGTTTATACTTAGCCCATAAGCTAAGAGTCAAAGAAGAATAAGTTGCTTTGTAGACATGATTGTTAAAATTTAGATAGTTCATGTTAAGAAGTGTAAAGATTTTAGTAGTCAAATGAATTGCATTTGGTTAGAAGTTGACTCTTGGAAATGAGATTTTTAGCGTTCGTGTTATTTGTTTCTCTTGTAACTTTAGTACTTAGGACAATGGTATGGGGAGGGCGGTGGAAGGGGGGTTCAGGATGGGAAACACGTGTACACCTGTGGTGGATTCATGTAGATGTACGGCAAAACCAATACAATGTTGTAATTAGCCTCCAATTAAAATAAATAAATTTATATTTAAAAAAAGTAAATACGGCTAGCCAAACCATTTTTGCGAAGCCCAGGAACTGAGAGTGGTTTTGCAGATGGGCATTTGCAATTGAGTGTGATGATAGAGGACACTAACCTTGAACTGCAATAATATGAAATGTTACCTCCCCAAAATAATTTTATTCTTACTTGTAGACCTGTGTCACCAAAAAATTGTACACATTTTTATTATACTTTGAATTCCATCAATTAAAATCTGTTATATAAGAACCTATATAATATCCTCAAACTTGCCTCTTAGTTTGCAAAGTGTGAAATATTTACTTTCTGACCCTTTACAGAAAAGAATTTCCTGTCCTTGAGTCGGAGTTTTAAAGAAACATACTGGCAAATGTAGCATTTGTTACAAAAATAGCAGTGTTTATTTTAGACATTCTAATCCTCAATAATCTTTCAAGGTAGGTGTAGTGATCACTGATAATTGCTTGTATTCTGCATTCTTTGTATAAATAAATGTAGAATACCTTAGTTGAATTTACCATTGATCTTGGTA
>SJYC01055329.1:0-15728 GCA_006408675.1 Madoqua kirkii | reverse complement strand
AGTGTAACTTATTAGATTTCATATTCCATCCTGTTGTTTTTGTTCAATTAAATAAAGAATATATCTTTGTTTAATCACAACTGATCATCTTTCTTTCCCCCTTTGCCTTAGACACCAATTTGAAAGAGAGTGGTTTAAGAGGTTTCTGTTCAAAGGCAGACCATATATGGTAATAGGCCCAGCTGGCAACTTTTTTTTTTTATCCTAAATTAGACTTAGAAGAGAGAGAAGATGTGTAGAGATTTTTAAACAAAAAAATTGAAAAAAAAATTAATATATTTTAATATAGATTTTAAATATATTTTTCTAAATGGTCTCATCTTTTCTCTCATCTTGTCAACATCATAAAATTTGACTTTTAAATGGAATATTTTACATGATTAAGCCCTAGGTAGAAAGCTGTGACCCTTCAAGTTTAGTGAAAAATTATATATGCTTTGCCTGTCTTCATTTAGGAGACTTATGTTAATTACATGCCAAGCCTCTCTTAGATATTAGATATTTGTAGTGAATGGAAATTTTCTCTAAACAAAGTTTCGTTAGTAAGTAGGCTTTGATGGAGAACACTTCAATAGATTGTATCAGAATCTGACAAAATGAAGTTTTATTAAGCAGTTTTATGATTTTTGAAAAGCAGTTAGGTGTAATTGTTTTAATTTTTTAAAAACTTCTTTTGGAGTATAATTGATTTACAGTGTGTATTAATTCTCTTTCACATTCTTTACCCATATGGGTTATTATAGAATATTGAGTGGAGTTCCTTCTGCCGTACAGTAGGTCCTTTTTGGTTATCTGTTTTGTTGTGTATAGCAGTGTGTCTGTGTTAATCCCAAGCTCCTAATTTATCCCTGCATCTCCCTCGTCCAGCGTTTCCCCTTTGGTAACCATAAGTTTGTTTTTGAAATCCGTCAGTCTGTTTCTGTTTTGTAAAGAAGTTCACTTTTATCATTTAAAAAATTAGAGTCTGCATATAAATATTATTGTATAATATTTGTCTCTGTCTGACTCACTTCACTTAATATGATAATCTCTAGGTCCATCCATGTTGTTGCAAATGACATTATTTCCTTCTTTTTTATGGCTGAGTGATATTCCATTGCCTTTATGTATCACATCTTCTTTGTCCATTCCTTTGTCAGTAGACACACAGGTTGCTTCTGTGTCTTGGCTATTGTAAATAGTAGTATGAACATTGGGATGTTTGCATCTTTTTGAATTATGTTTTTTCTTGATATATCCCCATGAGTGGAATTGCTGGATCAAAAGGAGTTCTATTTTTAGTTTTTTAAGGAACCTCCATACTGTTTTCCATAGTGATTGTACTAATTTACATTCCCATCAGTAATGTAGGAGGTTTCCCTAGATGTTGTAATTTAATGCTTTATTATCTATATACAGATTTTAACCTTTTTTTCAATTGTGAAAAGAAATTGAATATCCACATAGAAAGTTTACGTGTTCAGTTTCAAAAAAAGGTCAGTTGACTTTTTTTTTTTTAGCTTTATTAAGTTAAAGGTAGTTAGAGTTGTTAATGATAAAACTCTTACTTATCACAAGAGTGATAAGACAGATCCCACTCTAGGAGAAAAAAGTTGTTAAAAGGCATATCTGATAAAGGGCTGGTATCAAAATATACAAGGGACTCTTAATACTCAGCTATAAGCAAGTGAAAAACTCTATTAAAAATAGGCAAAAGACCTGAACAGGTACCTCACCAAAGAAGGTATGCAGTATCCTGATCAGCTTAGACTGCTACAGTGACATGTTGTAACTAGATGACTTAAATAGCAGGCACTCATTTCTCACAGTCCTTGAGGTAGGGATGTTTAAGGTCATGGTGCTGATAGGTTTGGTTCTTGGTGTGGACCCTTCTGGTTTGCAGGTGGTCACTCTCCTGCTGCCCTCACCACAGCAGAGAGAGAGAAGGAGCTCTGATTTCTTTTCCTCTTCTTATTAGAGGTATTAATCTCATCATGGAGACCTCATCATCCTGACCTCATCTAAACCTGATTATTTCCCAAAGGCCTCAACATATGAATTTTGAAGAGACACATTCAGTTCATACATTCCACCCTTGTTCTCATGCACAATACTTTTATTCCATGTAATCAGCCCTCAGAATCTCTTCTGTTTCCAAAATCACCTGTAAAGTCTTCTAAATATCATTTTAATCAGATAGGTGAGACTCACAGTATGATTCATCCTGAGGCAAAATTTCTCTCCAGCTGTGAACCTGTGGAACCAGATGTGCTTCCAAATACCATGAAGTAACAGACATACAGACACTCAATTTGAAAGGGGAAAAAAAAAAAGAGTGATAAGTTACAAGCAGATCTTCAAAACTTAGCAAGACAAATATCATCAGATCTTAAGGTTTGAGAAACCTCTTTGGTTTAACACTCTACCTTCGGGACCCACTGGGGTAGAAGTCCTGCTTCAAGGCCCTGGGTTGCTGCCAGCCGGTCTGTTGAACTCCTCCTCCAGTATGAAATGAGGATGCAGCCCTGATGGTCTCAGAATTCATCTCAGGGATCATTCTTCTCTTCTTTTGGAGACTCCGTTGCACATTATGTAGAGAATGGCTCTGTGAGCCAGTCCTGTAGGATTTGAGTAGTTCCTCGGCTTGCCTTCCTTCTGCTCCTTCTCTCTCCCCTTCAGTTCACGCGGCAGTGTTTCTGCTAGAATGGCTGATTAGGCCTGTGGTTCACACGCACACTCATCTCTTTATTGAATGGTTGTTCAGCTTAGTATTAGCCTTAGTTGTACCCTTAGTATTCTTTTCAGAGCATGCTTTCTTATTTTTTGTGGTATGGATAGGTTTGAGAATTTTTCCAGATCTTAAGTTTAAGATGTAGTCCCTCTTTGCTTAACATTTTTTCTTAGTCCATTTTCTCTTCTCCCATCTTACTGTTAATAAGCAGTCAGATGGAACCAAGCCACTCTTTGAATACTGCTTAGAAATCTAAATATCCAGCTTCATCCTTCCACAATTCCACAAAACACTGGATCATAGTTTAGTCAAATTCTGTGCCACTTTATTGACAGGGATCACCATTTTTCCATTGTCCAAAAATGTCCATTTCAAAGACTTCACCAAAGCTGTCTTTTACCATCCATGTTTCTACCAGTATTCTGATCATGTTTCATTATTAGCTCTCTAAGGAGATGGAAGCTTTCTTTTTAACTCTCTTCATTTCTTTATAAGATCTCACCAGAATCACCTTTAATGTTAATATTTCTAGCATGCATCTCAAATCTCCAGCCTATACCCATTTCCCAGTTCCAAAGCTACTGCTGTCTTTTTGAATATTGTTGAAGCAACACCTCACTTCTCAGTACTAAAGTCTTCTTAGCATAAACTGTTATTTTAAAAACTGTATAGACCACGTAGCTTAAATAACAGACATTTATTTCATATTGTCTTGGAGGATTGGAAGTCAGACCAAGGTGCTGGCAGGTTCAGTTCCTTCAGATTCTTAACCCCGAAGAGAGTGAAGAAAGACCCTCCTCCTGACTTGTAGATGGGTGCCTTCTCACTTTATCCTCCCATAGCAGAGAGAGATTGAGAGGGCGAGCGTGCATGCAGTGTACACAGAGGCAAGCACTCCACTCTTATTATTTTCCATCTCAGAAGGATTCTTGTTCCATCGTGGAGGCCCTACCTTCATGACCTCATCTAAACTGAATCCAATGTTCCCACCTCCAAGTTATATTGGAAATTAGGGCATCAGCATATGAATTTTGGCAGATCCAAACATTTAGCCCATAATTTACAGGTGGCAAGTAAACAAACATGTGAAAGATGCTTGACATTATCATTAGGGAACTGCAAATTAAAACAACGAGGAACCACTGCACACCTGTTAAAATGGTGAAAACCCAGAACATCAACAGCACCACACGCTGGAGAGGATGTGGAGCCAAAAGAAGGCGTTTATTGCTGGTGGGAGTGCAAAATGGTCCAGCCACTTTGGAAGAGAGTTTGGCAGCCTCTTAGAAAACTCAGCATACTCTTACAACACAATCCAGCATTTTTACTCCTTATTAGTTATGTAAATAGGCTGAAAATTTACATCCACACGAAAACCTGCACATGGACGTTTATAGCAGTTTTACTTGTAATTGCCCAAACTTAGAAACAACGAAGATGTCCGCTGTGGTACACCAAGAAAATGGAATAATCTTTGGTGGTAAAAAGAAATGTGCTATCAAGCCATGAAAAGACAGAGAAATCTTAAATGCATATTACTAAGTGAACGAGATAAATCCAAAAAGGCTACATGCTATATGATTTCAAATTATGTGCCTTTCTGGAAGAGGCAAAACCATGGAGCAGTAAAAAGATCCATGGTTGTCAGGGGTTAGAGGTGAGGGAAGAATGAACAGGTAGAGTGCAGAGAGTTTTTAAGCCGTGAAACTGTTGAGTATGATACTGTGATGATGTATGTATGTCATTACACACTTGTCAAAACCCATGGAATGTGCAACACCAGGAGTGAGTCTTAAGGTGAACCATTGCCTTTGGGTGATAATGTAACATTACAGGGTCATCATTTGTAACAAGTACATTTCTCTGGTGAGGGATATTGATAATCAGGGAGATTGTGTCTGTGTAGGTCCAGGGAGTATATAGGAACTCTAGTTTGCATTCAGTTTTGCTGTGAACTTCAAACCACTCTATAAAATAAAATCTATTTTTAAAAATTCATGTAATGGAAAAAATTTTTCTCATTTTAGCTGTTAGGTCAGATCTTCTGACAGCTGCTGGTGTATTGCAGTTCAGTTGCGACACTAACCACCTGAGTTTGTGTCAGAGTTCACAGGTGTAAGGCCTCGGTCTCCAGCATTACATCTGAGTGCCACTCAGGCACCAGCTGCAAGCCAGACTCCCAGGCAACCCATACTTAGGCCAGCTGGCTGCAAACACGGGAGTTCCTCCCCCAGGCCGCCCTCACTCCACACGCCAGGTGCAAGTTCAGATGGCTCCAGGCTGCCTGAACCCTTCACCAACTGCTTATAAATGTGGGAGGTTACTCTAACTTCTCTCAGGTTTCCCAAGATGCTGGAATGACTCAGAACTCAGGGAGGTGCTAGACTTCTAATTATACTTTTATTTAAAATCATATAAATCAGGATCAGCTAAACAAAGAGACTTTTGGCGAGGTCCTGAATGTAGAGCTTCGTGCACTCCTCCTCCCTCAGAATCGGGGCTTGTGGATGGGCTAACCAACTCAAAACTCACCTGTGCTTTGGTGGCCAGTGTTTTTACTGGGATTCCAGGAGAAGGCAGTGGCAGCCCACTCCAGGACTCTTGCCTGGAAAATCCCATGGACGGAGGAGCCTGGTGGGCTGCAGTCCATGGGGTCGCTGAGGGTCGGACACGACTGAGCATACTTCACTTTCACTTTTCACCTTCATGCATTGGAAAAGGAAATGGCAACCCACTACGGTACTCTTGCCAGGAGAGTCCCAGGGACGAGGGAGCCTGGTGGGCTGCCATCTATGTGGTTGCACAGAGTTGGACACGACTGAAGTGTGTGTCTACTACTTAGCAGCAGTAGCAGTATGATGAAGACATGATTGATTAAAAACTGGTGGTTCAGTTGGTAAAGAATCTGCCTGCAGTGCAGGAAACCTGGGTTTGATTCCTGGGTCAGGAAGATCCTCTGGAGAAGGAAATGGCAACCCACTCCAATTCTTGCTGGAGAATTCCATGGACAAAGGAGTCTGGTGGGCTGTAGTCCATAGGATTGCAAAGAGTTGAACACGACTGAGCGGCTAACACATGATTGGAGTAAACCTCCAGCCTTCTCCCTCTTTCCAGAGTTTGAACTGGGCCAAAGTCCCTAGTCACATCTGGTCTTTCTGGTGACCAGCCCCCTACCTGTCCCATTGTCTTAGCACAAACTCATGTGAATTAAGGGGCTTATCAAAAACAGACTCTTATCAGCAGGGAAATTTTAAAGGATTTAGAGGCTCCTACCAGGAACCCAAGACAGAGATAAAACAGATTTTTAATTATCTAACACCAGGTTTTAAAAATGGTAGCCCTTGAGAAACCTGATTGTGTTTCGTTTACTTTATTTAATTTGAAGATATGCCATGGAAAGCTGAGATGACAGAAAAGTTGTTTAGACTTTATAGCTACTTAAAAGTTAATCATACAGTTTGAATTTTACATTTATGATTTTATGCATAAATGTGTTTCTTTGTGAAAAAGGAGAGATGAGCCAGTAGGATTACATAGGATCCTTTCCAGTTTTTATAGGCTCACACTGTCTAATAGATGACTTTATAAAAAGATTTTTTTCTGGACTGTGGTTGCTCTCTCAGACTCATTTTTCTATCTGATAGCAAATTATTTCAGAGTGTATTCACTTTCTCCAAGGAAGTTTACTTAGTTATGTTTTTCTCTTGCAGATTGATTATACCGGAACAGATCCTTCTAGTCCCTGCTATAAATGTTTGACTCCGAATGTTACACCTTGTGTTTGTACCATTAACTTCACACTGGAACAGTCATTTGAGGTCTGTATTCTAAGTAATGTCTTGGAAAACCCATGCTTTAAAAAATATTGATATTATTTTTTACTAATTATTTTCTTTACTAGTTATTTACTAGTTATTTCGCTTTAATTTATTGAGAATCAGTACACTTTTGAGGAAGATTACTTTGTTTAGTTAGCAAATTATGCTGTCTGATAATTAAATGCATTAATAGTTTATTCTAATTAGTACTTTATAAGCAAAATTTGAAATCTATTTCTGGAAAATTTTATAACTGTACAAATCACTTTTGTATCAAGATTCTATCTATATATGTTTGTATTTAAAAAATTATTGCTCAAACTGTTTTGACTACTTTTAATACCAACAGTTTTTACTTTAGAAAATAAATTCACACATTTAATTGCATCATTTTTTAATCAAATCTGATGCTTTAACCTTTAACATAAGTGCAAACACTTAGTAAAAACTTATTGACAAGCAGTTAGAAAACTCTCCACAAGGTATGCAATATGTGTGTTTGTGTGTGTGTGTGTGCCCGTGCGTGTGTGCGTGGTCTGCGTGCCTTTTGCGTTCACACTTAGCTGTCATTCTTGGAAACTGAGCCAGATGGTGGACACACAGATTCAGAGTAGTCATGGCTAGACGAATTTATGCTCTCCTTTACCTGGAAATTGAACTTTAAAAAAGTGTTGTTTTATTCTTCAGGGAGCAAAACTACTTTAATACAGGCCAATTTGTTTGAACTTTTATAGCTATCTATGCTTTAGATTTTTTTAAAGGTACTGATGACTCTTGAAGTCCCTGGTAGATGGTTGCCATCTAGTGGTTATGGATGCTCTTGCACTGAGATAATGGACAATAAAGCTCCCTTTTTAAAAATTATAAAAATAAATTAGGGAGAAGACAGGAATTTAATTATTTTGTTTTAGCAGAAATAGCATAAATGTAAAACATCAGAAAAGTTTTTTTTTTTTTAATGTGATGGACAAACTATAAAGATGCATTATGTTCTGCTTTTGTCAAAACAGGCAGAATTAAAGACATGGACGAGATTTATAATGATTTGGAAGCTCTGTTAGTTTCCTCTCCCATTCAGAAACACTTAGGGTTTCAGAACTTTTCTTCCGTGAAGGTGATTCATTTTTTTGTGGGTTCTGTGTTCTTTCACAAGCCCAAATTTGAACTGGGCTAAAACCTTTCCAGAGAACAGAAATCAGCCAACAAAATAAATGAATAAATAAATAAAAGGTTTTTATGTGAATGTTTTTTTTATATAGACTGAAAAAATTTGCATACTTGACATTCAAAAATCAAGCCTTGAATAAATGATTGTGTATATGAAAACAGAAAATCAGATAAAGCAAAATATTATTGAAATTCTTTTTCTTTTCTGAATTCCTTTTAATCAAGGATAGATTATAGATTGTAGAGGTAGCAATGAAAAAGGAGAAAATAGCTAATGTTTTTGCCACCTCCAAAAATCTTAGTCATTTAAGATGACTACATGGCATCTTCTAAATATAGTGTATATAGGTTACTCTTCTTTCCTAGGATTTTTCCAAGTTGACTCCACTGCATTTATTTTGAGCAGTAAATGAAAGCTTGACAATTATATCATTGAAAAATTGATGCTATTGGATAAAGACCAATCTGAATTACAGAAAAAATTTTAAAGTTATTTATAGATTTTAATTGGAAGATAATTACTTTGCAATTTAAAATTGAAAGTAGATCAAACTAGGCTAATAGATTTCATGAAAGCTTTTTTATTTGTTTATTTTAATGTAAATAGATATCTTTGAGGTCTTTCAGGGTTTTTCAGAGTTTACTCTTGGGTTTTTTGGAGCATACTTTCTTTAACTTTGTTTCCACTTCTGGCAGAATTCACCCCTGTACCTGTTTGGAGTTATCAGTGTTCTGAACTAGTCCAGATTACATAGTTTTTATGTATGCATGAAACTTGATACTTAATAGTTTTATATAAACATTTTTTCCCTTTCTCTAGGGCAATGTATTTATGTATTATGGACTGTCTAATTTCTATCAAAACCATCGTCGCTATGTGAAATCCCGAGATGATGGTCAACTAAATGGAGATCCTACTGCTTTGCTTGTAAGTAAAGTGATAGAACATGAAACTGGTGCTTTAATAACTAAGAACATGTGATAATTGTGTTGTCTCATTTCAGTGGGATCTGTCAGTTCTCATTTCAGTAAGAAATGATAGATATTAAAATGTTAAATGAAATTAAAATATTGCTTGTTATTTTTCATTTGTTCAGTGAGGGTTTTAGTTAAAATTTTTTTCTCTGGAATTTGCACAGATTAATGATTAATGATTTCTTGAGGCCAGAGGGCGCGTTACTTGCTGCTTGTTTCTCATAGTATCATTGGAATTTTTGCTCTTTTAACTCCCTGGCCTCAGCTATAAAGAACCTGCCTGCTTATGCAGGAGACACGGGTTTCACCTCCTGGGTTAGGAAGATCTCCATGAGAAGGAAATGGCAACCCACTTGAGTATTCTTGCCTGGGAAATCCCAAGGGTAGAAGAGCCTTCAGTTTAGTTTAGTTGTTCAGTCATGTCCAACTCTTTGCAACCCAGTGGACTGTGACACTCCAGGCTTCCCCGTCTTATCACCAGCTCCGGAGCTTGCTCGACTCATGGCCATTGAATCGGTGATGCCATCCAACCACCTCTCCTCTGTCGTCCCCATCTCCTGCCCTTAATCTTTCCCAGCATCAGGGTCTTTTCCAGTGAGTCGGTTTTTCCCATCAGGTGGCGAAAGTATTGGAGTTTCAGCTTCAGAATCAGCCCTTTCAATGAATACTCAGGACTGATTTCCTTTAGGATTGACTGGTTTGATCTTGACGTTCAAGGGACTCTCAAGAGCCTTCTCCAACACTGCAGTTCAAAAGCATCAATTTTTCTACACTCAGCTTTCTTTATGGTCCAACTCTCACATCTGTACATGACTACTGGAAAAACCATAGCTTTGACTAGACAGAACCTTTGTTGTTGAAGTAATGTCTCTCCTTTTTAATATGCTGTCTAGGTTGGTCATAAGTTTTCTTCCAAGGAGTAAGCATCTTTTAATTTCATGGCTGCAGTCACCATCTGCAGTGATTTTGGAGCCCCCAAAATAAAGTCTATCACTGTTTCCATTGTTTCCCTATCTATTTACCATGAAGTGATGGGACCGGATGCCATGATCTTAGTTTTCTGAATGTTGAGCTTTAAGCCAACTTTTTCACTTTCCTCTTTCACTTTCATCAAGAGGCTCTTTAGTTCTTTTTCACTTTCTGCCTTAAGAGTGATGTCATCTACGTGTCTGAGGTTATTGATATTTCTCCCAGCAATCTTGATTCCAGCTTGTGCTTTGTCCAGCCCAGCATATCACATGATATACTCCGCATGTAAGTTAAATAAGCAGGGTGACAATATACAGCCTTGATGTACTACTTTCCTGATTTGGAACCAGTCCATTGTTCCATGTCCAGTTCTAACTGTTGCTTCTTGACCTGCATACAGATTTCTCAGGAGGCAGGTAAGGTGGTCTGGTATTCCTATCTATTTAATAATTTTTTGACAGTTTATTGTGATCCACACAGTCAAAGACTTTGTCTTAGTCAATAAAGCAGAAGTAGATATTTTTCTGGAACTCTCATGCCTTTTCAGTGATCCAGTGGATGCTGGTAATTTGAGGTCTGGTTCTTCTGCCTTTTCTGAATCCAGCTTAAACATCTGGAAATTCACAGTTTATGTACTGTTGAAGCCTGGCTTGGAGAATTTTGAGCATTACTTTACTAGGGTATGAGATGAGTGCAATTGTGGAGTAGTTTGAGCATTCTTTGCCATTGCCTTTCTTTGGGATTGGAATGAAAAGTGACCTTTTCCAGTTCTATGGCCACTGCTGAGTTTTCCAAATTTGCTGGCGTATTGAGTGCAGCACTTTCACAGCATCATCATTTAGGATTTGAAATAGCTCAACTGGAATTTCATCACCTCCTCTAGCTTTGTTCGTAGTGATGCTTCCTAAGGCCCACTTAACTTCGCATTCCAGGATGTATGGCTCTAGGTGAGTGATCACACCATCGTGATTATCTGGGTCATGAAGATCTTTTTTGTATGTTCTTCTGTGTATTCTTGCCACCTCTTCATAATATCTTCTGCTTCTGTTAGGTCCATACCATTTCTGTCCTTTATCGAGCCCATCTTTGCATGAAATGTTCCCTCGGTATCTCTGATTTTCTCGAAGATATCTCTAGTCTTTCCCATTCTGTTGTTTTCCTCTATTTCTTTGCATTGTTCACTGAAGAAGGCTTTCTTATCTCTCCTTGCTAGTCTTTGGAACTCTGCATTCAGATGGGTATATCTTTCCTTTTCTCCTTTGCCTTTAGCTTCTCTTATTTTCTCAGCTATTTTTAAGGCCTTCTCAGACAACTATTTTGCCTTTTTGCATTTCTTTTTCTTGGGGATGGTCTTGATCACTGCCTGCTGTACAATGTCACGAACTTTCGTCCGTAGTTCTTCAGGCACTCTGTCTATCAGATCTAATCCCTTGGATCTATTTGTCACTTCCACTGTATAATCAAGGGATTCAGGTCATACCTGAATGGCTTAGTGGTTTTCCCTACTTTCTTCAATTTAAGTCTGAATTGGCAATAAGGAGTTCATGATCTGAGCCACAGTCAGCTCCCGGTCTTGTTTTTGCTGACTGTATAGAGCTTTTCCATCTTTAGCTGCAAAGAATATAATCAGTTTGATATTGGTATTGACCATCTGGTGATGTCCGTGTAGAGTCTCCTCTTGTGTTGTTGCAAGAGGATATTTGCTATGACCAGTGCGTTCTCATGGCAGAACTCTGTTAGCCTTTACCCTGCTTCATATTGTACTCCAAGGCCAAATTTGCCTGTTACTCCAGGTATCTCTTGACTTCTACTTTTGCATTCCATGCCCTGTAATGAAAAGGACATTTTTTGGGGTGTTAGTTCTAGAAGGTCTTGTAGGTCTTCATAGAACCTTTCAACTTCAGCTTCTTCAGCATTACTGTTTGTGCATAGACTTGGATTACTGTGATATTGACTGGTTTGCCTTGGAAATAGAGATCATTCTGTCGTTTTTGAGACTGCACCCAAGAACCTCATTTTGGACTTTAAAGAGCATGGTGGGCTACAATCCATGGGGTTGTAAAGAGTTGGACATGACTTAGCAACTAGACAGCAAAAGTGACAGTCAGTTTGTAATGAAATTTTGATGAATGTAGCATTCTGGGAATATAATCTGTTCTGTTTGAGTTTATTCATTATTATTATACTGGGTAGGAGTATGTAAATAAATGACTTTTAATTTCTGAGATTATGTTTTAAAATCAAACATGTATGCTCTTTGTTTTTGACCCTGTGGGACACCTAAGTACTAAAATCCAAAGGGTGGGTTACTGAAAAACTGTCTGAGGAGCTTTTTGAAAATAGAGGGTCCAGAATTCTCCTAAGTCTTTCATGTCTACGTCTACAGGGTTGGAGCTCTAAAATGTCTATTTTAACAAGCTCCCCTTCCGGTGCTCAGCCGGCTTTGGCAACCTATGGATTGGGTGATCTTGGGTTCCTGACTGTTGTTCAGCTTTCCACAGTAGTGGTTGGGACTCAAGTATTTTATACTGTTGCTGTCAGTGCAGCAAGCCTTAGGAGCCCCACAGTAATTTAAGGATCTCTTAAAGCAGTGACTCTCTCAGAATGCAGTTTAGAACCATATTGGGACCAGAATGGCCCTGGTAAGTGTGTAATTGCCCTTGGTTATCCTTCCCGGTTTTATTGCTCTTTTTTGATGGTTGGGATCTTAAGAAATAATAAGTCTATTAAAGATTCCAGTTAGTTCTGCAGTAGTTTTCTGTCCATGTGGGGGTTTATGTTGTGAGAGCCACAAGTCCAGAGAAGGTGATGTTCCGTGAGACACACCAGGTTGATTGGGTGTGTGTTGAAAGACCCAGAAGTGGTGGTTGATTTACAATTCTTTTATGTAGATACACTCTTCACAGAGGGCAAAAGAAGCTAAGATTCTTTTCTTCCAAACTTCAAGCAAAGTTTTTCAACTAAACTTAGGATTTTCTGTAAAGGGCCAATAGTAAACATTTTCAGCTTTGCAGGTCATGTAGTCAGTCCATTGCAGCTGCTCAGCTCTGCCATTTTAGAGTGAAGGCAGCCATAGACAATACTTAAGTGAATGGGTGTAGCTGTGTTCCAATAAAACTTTATTTACAAAAACAGTTCTTGGGCTGAATTTGGTTTGCAGGCAGTCATTTATGGATCCCTGGAGTAGACCAACATATGTGACTTAAGACCAGATGGCTTTCAAAAATATTAAAGATGTTCAGAATAAACAGATTGAAATGTAAGTTACTTAACATCGTATGCAAGGCCCTTCACAATCCTATGTCAGCCTACCACTCCAGCCTCTTTGGTTTTATATTCTATCCTTAATGTACCTTTGGCTTGGCTGCCCTGGGCCATATATACTATTCTCTAACTATGCCTGGTGACGCACGTAATCTGCCCATTTTGAATTTACATTTCATTTGTCTAGATGGTGGTTTTTACTCTTTCCCTGGAGGTCGTCTCATTTCAGGCCTGCTGTTTAGTGTCTCTGGATGTGAAATAACTTCTTTCTGTGTGTAGTTCATTCATACTGTGTTTATACTTCATTTCATACTTTACTTAACACAGTCTCCCCATATCATCCACTCTCTCTCTTCCTTTCCAGGCCGTTCAGCAGTTCTGTGTAACTGCTAGAGTGATCTTTAAAAAAACATAAATAGCATTTCTCTGCCTGAAATCTTTCAGTGGTTTGTTTACTCAGGATGATCTGAGCTGTGCACGACTCTCCAGTCTTATCGTTTTCTTTACTGCCCACACTCTTAACTGCATTCCCCTTGACTTTCTCAGAGATACCAGGTTCTTTCTAAAAGGCGTGTGCTGTCCTCTGCTTCAGGCTCTCTTCTACGGGTTCTGCACGTGGCTGTCTCCTGCTTTCTTCAGGTCTTAACTTTGATGAGAAGGACTTCCCCGTATCATTTCTTTACTTATCTTCTGTCTTCCCAGCCACACTGCAAGCCCATGAGAGCAGGGAGCACGACTTTCTTTAATCACCATGTACAGTGCCTAATACACGAGAGGCATTTAATAAATATATATGGAATAAATATAGACACTTTTGTCACAGCTCTCATTTCATATTATAGTTGGTTGTGTTTAGGTTTGTTTCCCTTGTTACATTGTGAGCTGCTGAAAAGCAGAGACTTTTTTTTCTTCCATTTTTCCCTTTTTAGCACCTTTCATAGTATGTGGCACATGTTAGGTACTCATTAAATGGTTTTTCTAAGCCAGTTACTACAAAGTATGTAACACTGCTTAGTTCAGTACCTGATGACTAGGTAGTGAATATTTTCCTTTCTTTTAAAACTTCTTCAGTAACTTAGTAGCTAGAAGACGGTTCTTCAGGACTCAAGTCCACCATCTCCTCTCTTTGCTGGTTTTCTAAATGAATTTGCTATTCCACTCCCTCCCTCACCCCCCAAGAGTTTAGTGGTTACTATATATATATATATATATATATATATATATATATATATATATGTCACCCTGAGAGTTTATTTACCTTTTTTTCTTGAAATCACACTTTTCATCAAAACAATCAAATAATACTAGGCTACCTATATATTGTTTGTCTTCATGGCCTTAGAATAATAACTATGAATGTAGATGGCATAGGGACCACAAAGCTGAGAAGTCAGATATTAAAGAGACTCTGTGAGACCCCCTGCCACGTCTCTGCAGCCTTCTCCTGTCTTTCCACTCCTGTAGTCCTTTTCCAATGAGAATGTAGATAGAAGACAACGCTGGTGATAATGGAATGGCCCTAGGACGCTAGGTTCTAGTTATTTCAAATTGAGACTATCTTGGTTTGTTTATGTGTTTTGAGACATGGCCTATGTGGCCTTGGAATTGCAGAATAACTCAGACATGTACCTCATGTTAAACTTGGTAGAATCTCTAGATTAACTCTACAATTTACATGCTTCCTTGAGATCTTCAGTGAGGACTAAATAAAGCTGAATCTGGAGGACAGGTCAATTGCTGTCCGCCTTGCCAACATGTGTTTCTTAGCCTGGATGCACAGTGTAGAGAAGACTGTGATATCCTTCCTTCTCCCCAGTCAGCCAGCCCTCTTCCCTGCTGTCCCTTCCTTCCTTCCACAGGATTTAATTTGGGGATTTAACTCCATATTACAGAATTTGAAATTATCTAGTTGAACATGTTCTTTTTGTAAGTCAGGCTCAGATAAATCAAGGGACTTTCCTAAAGTTACACAGTATATTAGTTGGAACTAGAAGCTCCAGTCTTACTTCCAGTTTTTAAGATTCCCTTCATTATGTTATAGCTGGATTGACAATAGATGGCTTCTTAATTTTTCTTGGGTCGAAAACTGTTTGTAGTTATTATTTCTGTGTTGGTATGAAGATGTTTTAAAATTTCTTTTTGACATGTATCTGTGTGACAAAATATATGCAAAGAAGGATTATAAAGCAATAATGTTAAGGAATATATTTTGGGTAGTTAAATCTGGTATTATTTATAATCTGTCTATAGGATAGACACTCTGTATACACTGCAAATAAGAAATATGTAGGCATTGAATTTTTAATCAGCAATTAGGGCTAGCTGATAGTTCTCTCAGAGGCCTGGATAATAATTTCTCTCTTCTTTCCTTTCGAATATCAGAATCCCAGTAAGGAGTGTGAGCCTTATCGAAGAAATGAAGACAAACCAATTGCTCCTTGTGGGGCTATAGCCAACAGCATGTTTAATGGTATGATATGGAGATAAACAAAGATTATATATAGTAGGAATAGTTAGGAATATTTGTTAGGAATATTTGTATAGTTAGGAATATTTGTATAATCTTACAGAAACAAGAATGGACTTAGCAACTGAACAGGAACATGAAATTGTAAAATTCAACAGCTTTAAGATAAATATATAATATTAGTTATGCAGTGGGATATTGGAATGCTTTATGACTTTCTTTTGTGAATTCTTATATTTTAAGAATGAATTTATGTCTCTGAGAAAAAAGAAGTAGAGACATTCTGCTCACTTCTGGTTTCATATATGATAAACCAACTTTGAATATTTATTCCATTAAAAAGGGTCTACAGCACTGT
>SJYC01055328.1:0-25420 GCA_006408675.1 Madoqua kirkii | reverse complement strand
CACTGTCTGATATGAATATAATATGAACCATAAATGTGAGACATGTATATAATTTTAAGTTTTTTGATAGTCACATTAAAAACAATAAAAAACAAGTTAAATTAACTTTAATAATATTTTCTTAAATTCAGTATGCCCCAAATATTATCATTTCAGCATGTAAGTGATGTTCAGTATATAAAGTTGTTAGTGAGATATTTTGTTTACTAATTTTTATATAAAATCTTTGTCTGATGTATATTATATCCTTATAAAACATATTCATTTGGACAAGCCATAATTTCAAGGGGTCTGTAGCAATATAGCCAGTGATTATCATGTTGAACAGTGCAGATAGAGAATTTGGTAAGCCAGATGCTATTTAGCAATGTGTGGGGTTTTTTTTTTTTTAAATAAAAGAAGAGGCAGATTTACCTTGCAACTTGTTTTATTTGCCTTATTATTAAAACATTTGACCTTATCGCAGATCAGCTAGCCATGTAGGAAAATGACTTGGAACTGTATTGAGGAAAGGCAAGTTTAATTCACATGTAAATAACCACAAGAGCAGATGCACATCACGTGCCTGTTTTGTTAAAACTGCTTTGGCGAGCAAATACCAGATCCTCATTTCTCATGGAGTAAAGCTGTTACTATGGATTTTCAGTAGATGTTTAGTAATATCTCTCTTTTCTTGTGTCCAGATACACTAGAATTGTTTCAGGTTGGCAATGCATCTGATCTTATGCCTATTCCTTTGAAAAAGAAAGGTATTGCTTGGTGGACAGATAAAAATGTAAAATTCAGAAATCCCCCTGGAACAGATCCCTTAGAAGAACGATTCAAAGGTAAAGTATTACTGTTATCCCTTAAGACATAATCTAGGTATTTTAATGAAATACCTAAAATTTTCTGTCTTTAGGATCTTAAAAAAGTTTATGGTTTTTTAAAAACAACTTTTCTTCATGTCAAATTAGGTAAAATATGTAGCATTTTCTAATGTGTTAAAATTCTAAAGGAAACATATACTGTTCATCTTGAATTTCTCTGGTATTTTCTTATGTGTTTCAGCTATAATCTTTTAAAGTTGTAAAAGTTTATTTTAAACAAGTATTTATTTAAATTTTATAAGTCCAATTTTTTTTTTTTTTCTTGGCCTCCTTACCATTACATCTTTGCATTAAGTCATCTGCCTTTTGGTACATACTCAATAGCCTACTTTGACTAATCTCTTAATTGAGATATCAGTCAAATCTTTGTAATTATTTGTTAAGGTTTTATGTAAGGAATTGATTTCTCTTTAGATTTTAAGACTTAGAATATGACTATATTTCTATTTTTGCACATAGGGAAAATATTCATATTGTATATCTTTGTCTTATCAGAGTGTGACTTTTCATTGAAACTCTTAATAAAATCGAATATTTTGTCTCCCCATTCCACTCCCGTCTCTCCTTTTTAAGGCACAACGAAGCCAGTAAACTGGGTTAAACCAGTTTACATGTTGGATTCTGATGAAGACAATAATGGCTTCATAAATGAGGATTTTATTGTTTGGATGCGTACTGCAGCATTACCTACTTTTCGTAAGTTATATCGTCTTATAGAGCGGAAAAATGATTTACATCCAACATTACCAGCTGGACGATACTATTTGAATATCACATACAGTATCCTTTTTTGGCCATGTACACAGATTCAGAGAGTCTGAAAGGAGTATAGTGCAACCTTGTCTCAGTTACGTGGCATCCTACTTTGTACTTCAGTTTTGTTCACTGCATTTTTATAAGAGTATGTGTATATGTATGAGAAAGTCTCTTAACTTGTTTCTTGTAGAAACATATTTAATTTTTATGTACCTTGGACTAGAATTCAAGCATATTATTTGGTGAAAAAGTGATCAGGGGTTCCCACATTACTTGGTAAATTATTTAAAATGTAGTGCTAGATGTATTAATAAGTTAGATATTTTTACAAGAGAGATTGTAATTGCGTTTAGTGCAAAGGCTAGTAAGTATACCTAGTGCTTAGCAAATAAGTGGTGGTATTGGGCTGTTTGAATTTTTTTTCAAAAATTTTTTTAAATATTAAAAATTAATGAATTTGTTACTTCATATCAACAATTATTTATAATGATTCTGTTCACAGTACCAAAGCATTTTATCATTAGCTGTATTGTTCTACCTTAATAATTTAGGCAGACTTTTAATTGCTGATAAATATTTATTTCATCTTAACTCTATGTCAGTTATATTAAATACTTTGCATATATTATTTATTTCAAGCATTGTGAATCATCTCCATATTATAGACAAGAATACGGGAACATAGAGCCTTTAAGAAACTTACCTGAGATTACACAAGCAGTAGAAAAATTGGGGTTCAGAATCAAGCTGCTGACTCCAAACGCTGCTGACGTTACCATCAACCACCACTGTAGGCTGCATCCCTAGCTGGTTCACTCAAGTAGTCAGACCTGTCCATCAGCCTGGGTGCAGAGTCTTTCCTAAGCTAGAAATATTGGGCACTAACTTTTACTTTAAACAAAATCCTTACATCTTTTAATCTCTAGCCCATTGCTTGTATATGTCATGGATGAAAATAGCTTAAATGTTTGCTGATGATCTTGCATTTTTGATTTTTCATAACCCAAATTATGATTCAGGGGGTTGCAAAGAGTCAGACACGACTGAGCGACTGAACTGAACTGAACCCAAATTAGCTATAAATAAATACTTTCAGTTTAGATTAATAAATGGTTGAATTAATAGACCTCATTTCAAAGCAAAGATCTATTTGGATCCTTAGTCTTTTGATCTTGCACCTCAGTACACACCTGAGCGTGACCGGATAGTGACAGACCGAAAGAGCCCAAGTGTCTGAAACTCTGCCTACATAGCATCAGTTTTAGACAAACAGACTCAATTTAGGTGCCGGTAGAGAGAATAAAATGGCGACCTACTCCAGTGTTCTTGCCTGGAGAATCTCAGGGACAGAGGAGCCTAGTGGGCTGCCGTCTGTGGGGTCGCACAGTCAAACATGACTCAAGCGACTTAGCAGCAGCAGCAGCAGCAGAAAGAATAATCTTGAGGCTGTAGCCAAAGTAGAGGGCAGCCTACAGCACAAGAAAGGGAAGGCTTTGAGCACTCAGGGTTTCTTAGTTGACAGATAATTTGCACCAAGAAAACTGTTAGGAGAAATGTAGACTGTTTTGAAAATTGGTAAGACAGAAATGAGGCCTGAAAAACATCAAAGGTTAATTATCAAAACTGAGTCTAAGGTGGGGAACTAGACATTAGAATTAAGGTAGAAGCCCCCTTTTTAGGCTTCAGATATTGAGAGACTAGCTTGAGTGACTCGATACCACATCCCATAGAGTACTGGGTTAGTTAGGACTCTCATAATCATCCCTGGCTTGGGTTGCAATTGATCTAAGAACTAGTAGAACTGAGCCTCCCATGGGGTCACAGAGCCTGTCTTCCAGGCTGGGGAGCCACAGAAGCTGGAGAGGCAGACGGGAGCTCTCACACTTGATTCAGAAGATGCGCCTGAAGAAGTTGTGAGCCTTTTGCTGAGGGACTTGGTTCTGTCTTCTTCCCTGCCCTGGCGCTTGCCAGAATACTGGAATCGGTCCGTGGATGTAGCTCCTCCAGCACGTCGCTGTCCCATTTCTTCCTTCACTTCCACTCTGTTTTAGCCATTGGCTCTGTGTCACACTGTGAGTTTCCTCATTGCTCCAGGTCCGCCAGCTAACACTTCAGTGTCCTGCTTTTTGTCTCGTGCTGAGTCCTCCCACCTTCTCAGAGCGACACTCTCGCTGCACATGCGTTTTGAGCTCAGTGCTCAAAAAGTGCCCCAGCCCCTTCATTCTTCCCATTTCTCCTGGTCTGTCAACCTCATTTTCCTCTATGGGTTTCATTGCTGTTTTTCTGAAATATTTTTTTTTCACGTTACAGGCCTTTTACCCCCTCCTGTGTCATGAGAACAGAAATATCTAGAAATGAGAAATTACGTAACTCTTAAATTTAGTTGCTTTTGCTCGTAAACTATATTGGCTTCTACTACTAACAGTTATCAATCCTTTAGGTTAATAATTACATAATTATTTTGTGGTTTAGAACATATGAGTAAGGTATCTATCATAGAATCATTCCAATGAATTACAAGGAATTAAATTCCAACTTAAACTGTATTTTAAAAGTCAAGTAAAAAGACATGGACGTCTTCCTATACACTCTTCAGATTACCCTGTACATTCATTTGATGGACGGAAGCGGATGATCTTGAGCACCATCTCATGGATGGGAGGAAAAAATCCATTTTTGGGGATTGCTTACATCACTATTGGATCCATCTCCTTTCTTCTGGGAGTTGTACTGCTCGTAATTAATCATAAATATAGAAACAGTAGTAATACTGCTGACATTACCATTTAATTTTATATTCTGAAAACAAATTTACTGCATGTGCATCAAGGCCAGTCCTATTCAACCTAGCTTTCAAATGCTGATGTTCTGGTTAGTATGTCATTTTTGAAGTTGGCACATAACATTTTTTAAAAAGCAGTCTTTGTCTTCTGCTTCTTCCTTATGGATGACTTACGAAAATACATGACGGGTATAAAACAGATTAGCTATACTGATCATATCAACACTGTAACTGCTGAAATGGCATTATGATGTTTCTTTTGTTGGGACAGGCTGTGTGATGCGTAGAGCCTCTTTCATGTGAAACACGTCTGCTGCTTACATGTTTATGCTGTGTTGATAATATATTGACATGTGATACTGTATATGTGTGTCTGTTATATGAAGAATGGGATTACAAGATGTATAACGACTTGCTAACCTTTCAGGATCCAGAGTTACAAAAAGATGAAGAAAGACCAAATCTAAATAAAACACTTCATCATTTTCATGTGTCGTGTGTAAAGGCTTCAAGTACCATCTTTGTTAAGGTGATTCCTGTATTCAGCTTATCCAGTACAGTTGTCAAGCTTAAATTTGATTTCAAAGGACTGCTTAACCTTAGCATAGGAATTAATGCTCGTGTCTGAAGAGGTCAGGTGGATCTCAGGAGAATTTAAAATTCCACTTTCCATTTTGGCTAAGATGTTGCAGTCAGGAAACTCATCTTACTTGCTCTTTTTACATGTGACCATTTCCCTTGAAGCTTATGGGTGAGATGGAAAAACTTCTTGGCAGACCTTGTCTTCTGTCTCAACTATAAACCAGGTATAAATGTGCGAAGGAGACTGTTTTCATTCTTGTGGTATTTAACATTCAGAAATTTGCTTCAGCATTGGAAATACCTCAAGCTGTTTTTAATTTGCAGGTAAGTGTTTTGACCTAAGTACTAATATTTCTGAGATTTTAGAAAACAATAACCTTTATTTCCTCTATATTTCATCCAGTTTTTACATGGAGGTCAAACGTGGATGTGTACGGACGTTCTCTTTAGTTATGGCACCAATTGTTTTGGTTGGTTTTTCTAAGACGTACTTTCAAAAGAAATTCTTTAAATTTCGTAATTAAATTCTGGAGATTTCGGAGTCTGTACAAGATAAATTATAATATATATGCTTGAAGTTATTTTATTTTCTATTAACTGGAATTATTTTTAATATTCCTTCTTGAATAAATGCTGTAATTTGTTTGCTATGGAACTGATTCTTGAATGTAAACTTATTTTTTCACATGCATGAAATGTATGTCTTAATCAAAGGTGGCTTAATTGCATTGAAATGGCTATTTTTTTTAGACTAAAATAACTCATATGTTTGTATAGAAAAATGCCTGTTTGAATTAAGAGTTTGTAATGGTTTTCTTTGGTTATATTTTAAATCAAAAGGTCTGTGTAATGTATCAATTTTGACTACATTAAAAAAAAATAATGTAATGGTAATAGTAGAAATGTGCCACACTTAAGTTTTGTACAATATGAAATTCAGTTAAAAGAACTTGTAGTTCATACTTCACGGAATATTACTTGCATGAGGTACTTAATGTTTGGTTATCCTGAAATTTCTGACTGCATAGGGTATTCTTTGTGTAAAAATATTCTTTGTTTTTGTCAGTCCTTCAGAATATGGTTATTTATTCTAATAATTGACCCTTTTGCACATGGCAGTGTATTTTCTGGGATATATCAGTAGGGGAGAGGGCTTCTCCCCATATTTGCAGATTGAGTTTGTGCTGTTTAAGGACTGCCATCCTGCCTCTCTTTTTCTAACTGGGGGACCAGGATTGCTGCTACAGAAAAGTTGAAGAGCCTCTCCAACCCTTTGTCATCTGTGGTGAAGATGGAATCTTAAAATATATTTGGAGTTTTATCTGTTCTTACAAATACATTGATGGCCTAAGTTCTCCCTTGTCTGCTGCCAGTTGAGTTATAAGGGATTCCTGTTGCTAAATACAAAGAATGTGGAACACTCATATGGCCTCTGTGACTAGGGGAAGGAAGGAAAACATTTCTTTCTTATGGGCTTTATGCTTGCTTTTTGGAAACACCAGTGTCATACTCAGCTTTCAAAGAATCAGAATGCATTTTAAGACAACTAGGTTGAGTAGAAGGCATCGAAGAATACGTTAACTTGCTAGAAATAATTGTGATATATGAAGTTCCCAATTGGTAGAATTATTTAATACGTAAAGACTGAGAAATTTCTTTGAAATCATAAAGCAGTTTAAAAATAAATTGGTAAAAACAACTGTACTACCTAATAGAGAATTATTCAACCAAGAGAAGAGTCAAATGACTATTATTTGTTTATTGGTTGTTAACAGTTTATTTGTAACCTTGATTATATTGAAAGATAACTTACTGTTAGTATATTCTGTATTAATAAAAATGAAAAATATTAATTTTGCTATGTACAATTTTGACTACATTAAAAAAAAATAATGTAATGGTAATAGTAGAAATGTGCCACACTTAAGTTTTGTACAATATGAAATTCAGTTAAAAGAACTTGTAGTTCATACTTCACGGAATATTACTTGCATGAGGTACTTAATGTTTGGTTATCCTGAAATTTCTGACTGCATAGGGTATTCTTTGTGTAAAAATATTCTTTGTTTTTGTCAGTCCTTCAGAATATGGTTATTTATTCTAATAATTGACCCTTTTGCACATGGCAGTGTATTTTCTGGGATATATCAGTAGGGGAGAGGGCTTCTCCCCATATTTGCAGATTGAGTTTGTGCTGTTTAAGGACTGCCATCCTGCCTCTCTTTTTCTAACTGGGGGACCAGGATTGCTGCTACAGAAAAGTTGAAGAGCCTCTCCAACCCTTTGTCATCTGTGGTGAAGATGGAATCTTAAAATATATTTGGAGTTTTATCTGTTCTTACAAATACATTGATGGCCTAAGTTCTCCCTTGTCTGCTGCCAGTTGAGTTATAAGGGATTCCTGTTGCTAAATACAAAGAATGTGGAACACTCATATGGCCTCTGTGACTAGGGGAAGGAAGGAAAACATTTCTTTCTTATGGGCTTTATGCTTGCTTTTTGGAAACACCAGTGTCATACTCAGCTTTCAAAGAATCAGAATGCATTTTAAGACAACTAGGTTGAGTAGAAGGCATCGAAGAATACGTTAACTTGCTAGAAATAATTGTGATATATGAAGTTCCCAATTGGTAGAATTATTTAATACGTAAAGACTGAGAAATTTCTTTGAAATCATAAAGCAGTTTAAAAATAAATTGGTAAAAACAACTGTACTACCTAATAGAGAATTATTCAACCAAGAGAAGAGTCAAATGACTATTATTTGTTTATTGGTTGTTAACAGTTTATTTGTAACCTTGATTATATTGAAAGATAACTTACTGTTATATATTCTGTATTAATAAAAATGAAAAATATTAATTTTGCTATGTTTAAGTGTCTTGCTAAAATAACAGTGCTCCAGTATTGTTGTTAATATTTAGCTCTAAATTTTAGCCCAAGCTCAATGAGTCCAAGTTTTAACATTTCCACGCTTAGATTTGATTGCCATCTGTATGTGTATTAGTCACTCTGACAGCATTAATTGCAAGATATATCTCCACTACTGAGCAGCATCTGTTCTTCTTAGGAAGTGGTCAGCTTATAACCTCAGTTATAGGCAGACAGGCTAGATTTGGTATTAGAGCAAGGGAAATTTTTGGTAAATAGAGAATGAAAAACTGGTAGGGAGACAAGGGTGATGAAAATAATGAAGAAGGTAGGGAGGGGGCATAAGAAATGAAAAGCCAGACTAGGAAAGAGGAGCAGCTGAGAGGGTAGGCTTAATGGTTGCTGTTAAGCTTCTCATCTCCTGTCTTCATGGAGACACTGCCTTCATGTTACTCTGTCATCCTGTGCTGGTGAAGCTGCAGAATTCTGTTCTTTCGGAACCTGGTTATTTTGAGGGGAGGATGGAGGGAGTAAGGTAGTGCTGTTTCAAGGAGAATTTGATGCATAAATGTAGTATTTGGATAATCTAGCAAAGTGTATTAGAGCTGGTTTCTTGCCCACGCCCTTCAGTAAACACAAAAATCATATTTCCCCTAATATCATTTGAAATTTCAGAATAAATATGTCTAAAATCGAGTCAGACCATGGTGACCTTATTTTCTTTTATATATCTAAAATTTATCAAACTAATGTACACAGTTAAAAAAATATCGGAAGGCATTAAGATGAAAAACAGCAGTACCTGTCCCAGCTTTTCTAGGGATGATCACTTTGACTTCAAAGGTTGTTACTTTTGGTATTTGTCTTGATGTATCTAAATAACATGCCTATTCTACTATTGCTTAATTTAATAACTTGAGACCTTATTGTCTTCTTGATGCTATTACCTGATGATTTAGCTAACACACATATTTCCCCTCTATTATATAGTTATAATATTTAATAAACACATTAACTATTGTTTAATTATGACTTTAAAAATACTGTATTCAGTAGAGCAAAGGAGAGCACCAAGATTATACTTTGTCCACTTTATTTTTCCCAGAATTAATAATCATTCTACTTTAAAAAGTAAAAATTTTTCTAGCTTTTCTGGCAGGTGCATCATGTTCTCATTGTTAGTCTTTTGGTGGGTTTTGTCTCCAAATATCAGATAACCTGATTCCCCGTTTTTACTAGGAAGGTCTGTCCTGTATTGTCCTTCTTTGCCAGTCTGTACTGGTGGTTTTTTGGTGAGCTGCACAGCTGTTACTCCATGCTCTCATTGCGCCCTCCTGTGTTGGATCTGCGGTGGCCTAATTTACTCTCTTGTTTACTGGAGCTATTTTCAGTTTTTCATGTAGGTGAATTTCCTCCTATTTCTGGCTAGTCTGAGCAATCTGTTGTGTATGCATGGACCCCAAAACCTTATTGAAAGCTCTTTGTTTGTGGGCTAGTGCTTGACAAGTGATGGCCACCCTAGCATAGTGCTAATCAGAACTGCCGCTCATGATAAAATGCTTAGACAAGTAATAAATGGTTGGCAGGTCAGCAACTGTAGGAAGATTGAATTTTGAGAAGCGCTGCGTTAGGGAACGACTGTCAGGGAGCCAGTCCTTTGGCTGGAGGCCTTTTCTGTGGGACTGTTCAGTTTTTCTAGGGATGAATTCTCTAGTCTTCTGCAAAAGGAAGGGTTGAAAGAGGATCTGTCTCTTACTGTTCGGCTCTCCCTGCTTCTGCCTTGTCCTCCCCCTCAGTTTCTGTTTCCACTTCACATATTTGTGCTCTACCTGTCCCTTTGTATATGCTGTCCACCTAGTTGTCTCCCATTACTTTTTCCAGATAAAAATTCTCTCGTCTTCTGCCTGTGGGAGACCTGACGGAGGTGAGAGGTGGTACTTGGCCGAGAGGCAGAGGGGTGGAGATCTTGGGGATCGGACCATTCTGTTGAATACAGTTTTCGCTGCTCATTTTCAGGCCGGTCCCTTGACTGCACTGCTGTAGCTTCTGCTTTCAAGTCTGAGCTGCTCAGGGGTTTTGGAGCCCGTCAGCATGCTTCTCAGTGCATCTGCCCCCTTGCAGTCCCTTTAGGTAGTGACTCCCGCTGTCCTGCTCAGCCGTAGTCCATGTCCTTTCTGTTTTCCAGAAGTCTGTTGAAACTGATTTCTGTTTCTGTCTTTTTACTCTCCATCTTTTTAGGCTGTATTTTTTAAAATGTTCTTTAGGCTGTCATTACTTTTTGTTCTTGTACAGTTTTGTGAATTTTAACCCATGTGTAGATCTGTGTAACCATCTTAGAATACAGAGCGATCCGACAGTCCCCAGTCTCCTTTCTACTGCACAGCTTTATAGTCACCCTTTCCTCCGGCCATGAACCCAGGCAACCACTGATCTTTTTTCCGCCCCCACAGTTTTGTCTCCTGAAATGTCATAAGTGTATTCAACGTAACCTTTTGAAGCTGGCTTATTTGTTCCGCATAATGCCTCTGAGATTCACCTAAGGTGACGTGTCTAAAAATACCTCTTTTCAGTTCCTTTTCTTTCATTTTACTGGAGTGACAAACTTTTGGAGCCGATCCACTGTCTTAAACTGGAACCACTTTGAAGTACATTTTGGTGATTTTATTGTGTTTTTAAACTAATGTGAGCTTATCTGTATGTCACAGGCTTTTCTATGAAAGGGTGATGTGGAAGAAGACTAGACTCACCGTATACCACTTTTACTGTGAAGACTGATATGCTGCTTTCTGCATTTCTTGTCCTTTGTTGACAAGGAACACAGAAAAAAATAGCTTTACAATTACATGTCAAACAACAGTTGAATCAGTGGTCTAAAGTAATCCCTGGGGTGTGTTGTCTTCCCTTTTTCACAACAAAGCTTGTGAAAGGGAAATTATACTTTAATGCTGTCTTCAGCTAGCCTTTCACCCCACTGTTGCACTGTGGCCTCTTCACTGCCAATCTGCATCTGAAGGATTCTGGAGATAATACAGTTCTTAGAATCAGGCTGACCTGGCTCTTCAATATATAAACTGTATCTTCAGATAATTTAATCTCCTAAATCATTTACTTATCATTTCCTTGCCAGTAAAATGGGGGTTTTAATACCCACTCGACAGATTTTGATTTGAAGAATAAAGCAAGTGATAAGATGATAAGCATTTAGCACAAAGTATAGAAAAATGGCACTCAGTGAACAGCGTTTGTCAAATCAGCTGAGCCCATCCCATCCCAGCCTGGGCTTTCTCTTAACATTACTCGATGTGGTAAATGGTGTGAGCAACCATCTTATGAGTTAAGCCAGAAATCTGCTCACCTGCCCAACTTCCCAGTCTGATAAATCGCTACATTCTGTTGAGTTTTGAAGGTGCTTCCTCATTGCTGATTCTCTAACCCATCTTCTAACCTACATTCCTTTAGCTCCATCTCTCTTGCTGCTGGCACCAGGTTTTGTTTGGATTTCTTGTAATGTGTTAGTCCCTTAGTCGTGTCTGACTCTGTGACCCCTTGGACTGTAGCCTGCCAGGCTCCTCTGTCCATGAGGATTCTCCAGGCAAGACTACTGGACTGGGTAGCAATTCTCTTCAAGTGCCTGCTAATGGACTCTTTGTCCTAGTAACTCATATCCAATCCAGCCTTTTCACTACTACCAGAATGATCTTGAAATAGAGTTCTGATTCTAAAGCATTTGCCATTTAAACCTTTAAATGGCCCAAATACCTTCAGAATAAAATCTAAAACTCATTATTAAAAACCTCCTGTCTTCCGCTATTGCCTCACATTTCCATTTGTCCTACCAAACCAAACTACTTGCATGCCGTTCCCCAAGAGATCTGTTCACCATCTTTCTTCACCTTGCATCTGCCGTGCCTTCTACCTGGATACTTTCTCTGCTGACCTTATATCTCCTTTCCAGCATTTCCTCCTGTGATAATAGCTCATATTTACTGAGTTGTATCATTTAATCCTCACAGCCATTTGATGATGGGTACTAGTATCTCCATTTATAGATAAACAGGTATAAATAATGAAATTTGCCTTGCTTCATATTACTATTCAGGGCTCCCCTCATAGCTCAGTCAGTGAAGAATCTGCCTGCAGTGCAGGAGATCCAGGTTCCATTCCTGGGTCGGGAAGATCCCCTGAAGAAGGAAATGGCACCCCACTCCACTATTCTTGCCTGGAGAATCCCAGGGACAGAGGAGCCTGGCGCGCTACAGTCCATGCGGTTGCAAGAGTCAGACACGACTTAGCAACTAAAGAGAGAGAGGTTACTATTAAATGACAGATCTAGGTTCTAACTTTCAGGTTCCTAACTTGTATTATTTCTTTTTCTCTTCACTCCCATCCAGGCCTCTGTTTTACAGTTCCTGTAGCAGATTATGCTTGATGATTATTATACCTGTTATTAATCATGTTTTTGCCTTAAGTGTGGAATGACTTTTAATCTTTTCCCCATTTAATTCTACCAGACTTTGCTAATATTCAGCCTTTTAAAAACGTTCCTAATGAACACAACTTTCCTTGAGTTTCCCATAGCAACCCTGTGTCAGTTACCAGAGAGTCATTCTGTCTGCATCATAATTTACTCTTATGTGTGTATTATCTTTGTAATTATTAAAGGTTGAGGGTTTAAAGCTATCCTGTGAGCACATCACAAAGTGTTACCTTCATAATAATAATAATTTATCAGAGGTAGCAAACAAATTGTTCAACAGGAGTGAACTTATATTGTGGTTTTATTCAAGTATTTTTCATACATAGGATTTTCTATCCCAGGATAAAGATCATTAGCCCAATCCCTAACTCTGATGATGAAAAGACTGCCGCTTGCAGTTAGAGAAATTATTTAATAATAATACAGTAGTTGAGACAGCCAGATGTTTCCTGACTCCTATGTAATAAAGAAAATATGAAATTATATCTATCTTTTATCAAGCTAGTAGTTTTTAATACGTTAAACTTCACATGAAGCCATTCTGCTACATTATTTTTGTAAAGCTTTAAGTGGGTTAAGGGTGATTCCAGGTTAAAGTACATCTCAATCACACAAAACTCTATTCTGGCTTTCCTCTGCTTTTAATGTAGAAGAGCTCTAGGCAGGATGAAAGTAAGTGTTGTCTTTTTTTTTTTTTTAAGAGGAAGATTGAGTTAACTGTGATTTGGTAACTTTGCCTCAGTAACTGTGAAATTTTTTCACTTAGTACTTTCACATCGACCTCCAGAAAGGTATCTTATAGCAAAAGTAAAATTAACCATTACCCACCTCAGATTTTCCACATATATAAATAGCATACTGCGAGTTCTCTTACGAAGTTCTAGAGTTCTCAGAAGGAAAGATGTTCAATGAAAGAGTCATTTCTAACAATTTTCTGATATTATAAAAGAACCCCAAATGAATGTTTTGGAAAAGGACCTATTTTGAAAATAAATATTCTGCTTCAGAGAATGAACTTAACAAATCAGGTAACAGATTTCAAGTGTGCCTGGGAAAATTAAAGTTTGATAGGCACCCAGGCAAATTTCAGCTGTGTTTTTCTGTCAGGAAAGTCAGTTTACAGAGCCAAGGGGATGATGAGTGAGGGACCCTGGGACTGAAAAATGATTGAAAGGAGTACAAGTATTAAAGATTTTGTGATTTTTTTATACTCAGTAAAATGAATTTGCTGATTTGTACAGTGTACTATTCACTTAACCAGTCTTTACTGAGCATTTTCTAACATGCCAATTCTAGGTGCTGGGGGTACAACAGTGAAGAAAAAGATTTAAGCAGAATCATTATCTAATTTAAGTCCTTAAAAGGATCATTGCTGTGTGGAAGATAGACTGAGTGGAAGAGTAGAAGCAGGGAAACCCTTTTGAAAGGGTTTTGTGTTTTGTTTTTTTTGTTTGTTTTTTTTTTTTTTGGAGTAATGCAAGCAATAGATGCTGACTTGCCTGGAGTGGTGGTAGCTGTGGAGATACAAGAAGTGGTCATATTCATATATTTTGAAAGTGCAGCCAGTGGGATGTTCTTATGGATTAGTTACAGGATATGATAGAAAAAAACAAAGTTTGGGGCTTGATGTAAAATTACAGAGAAAGCTTAGGAATAAGGAGTAGAAAGAATTCAGTTTTGTTGTTTGAGATGCCCATTCGACATCTAAGTAGGGATGTCTGGAGTGCAAGGGGAAAGTCACATTGGAAAGCTGTCTGCACACAAATGATGCTTCATGGCATTGGATGAAATCACAAGAGGGATGAATGTAGAAAAGTTGTAATCTGAAATTCAGAAATTGAGAGGATGAGGCTCAAAGAAAGGAAACTAAGTGGCAGCTTCTGAAACAGAACCACTGAAGGAGGAGTGTGTGAAAGTCTCACTGGGATCATCTTTCGAACTATACACGTTAATACTGTATTGCTACGTGATTTATTTCCAAATTAAAAATTGAACAGATACTGTGAGGGAATGATCTACTGTGTTAGATGTGGCTGATAGATGGAAAAGAGGAAAATTGATACTGACAGTTTAAACATTAGGAGTGGAAGGGAAAAAAACAGTAAGGAAATCTGTTTTATGGTGGAGAAGAGAAATATTATGGTAACTGAACTCATATGAGACTTACTTAATTTGGGAATGTGTTTATATGCTTGTGGAATGATACATTAATAAGGGGAAAATTGTAATGACATGAATATAAGAATCTATGTCTACTTTAGAATCTATTTTATGTGCCTCTTTGGTTCTTTTTGGACAAAACTGTAAATCTAGATATATCATTAATTCATCTCCTGGGTAGTAGGTTACTGCCTTTAAGCAGTCCCAGGGGAATGGTAAGAAATTCATATAATTTCTGTTCTTAGTTACTATCCAGTTGGCTAAATCGTGCTGCGATTCATGGGGTCGCAGAGAGTTGGACACGACTGAGCGACTGAACTGAACTGAACTGAACTGGCTAAGTGGGGGGAAAAAAAAAAGAGCATATACAACTTTAACAGTTACAAATTATAGACAATCCATTAAAAAATCGCTATGCCCCAGCTGTTGGCCCCTGGTAATTATGTTGAAGTATTTGATTACAGTGCATAATTCAGAGTGGAGAATAAACCAGGTTCTTTCAGTCTCAATCTAGGCAAGAGATGAATTGGTTATTCATAGTTTATAAATATACAAATTAATAAATGATTGGGTATTAAAATTGGTGAGGAAAAGGACTGGGAACAAGTAACTTGGGTCTAACCCTAAAGACTAGAAGGAATTTCAGTTTTATCTACACATTTCACCTAGCTGAACCCATATATCATCAGCTTTCTTTGTGAAATGACAGTGGAATAATTATGTTTGTGAAAAGGTGGACAGATATTGCAGTATGGGGTAGCTGTTTTTGTATTTATAGCCGCTTGGGGGTGGGCACTTGGCATGTGGGGTTATTTAGGCACGACTGCCATCTGTACGATAATTGCTGTGCTTAGCAAGTCCAATCACGGAGTGTGCCCTGCCAGCCTGAGGCAGCAAGCCCCAAGTCTAAATTTGCCCTCTCATTTCTGGCCCCCCAATTAAAATTTCCCCTCTTTTCAGCGTTCTCCCAGACTCAGAGAAACAAGCGAACAGCTTCCAATTGCGCGACCCTGTGGGAGAGTTTCATGAATGGGGACTTCTGCAGCACCCAAAGGTAGAGGAAGATAAAAACTGGTATCCCGACGCAGCTCTGCACAGCACGTACTCAGCTCAAGGAACAGTAACGGTCTCACGACAGTGGAGAAAAAACTGACTATATCCGTGTAAGAGTTAACCCTTCTGGTTTCATATTTTATCCAGCCAAACCAGGTTGCTCAGAGTTTTACGCCTTTTTGTTCAAAATACACAAACTAATTTTCTTTCATAGCTTGGCCTCACATTAATTTTATCTAAGCTAGCAAAAAGAGGACGCAACTCCTCACTGCTTGCCCCTGATCTCAAGTCGCCTGTGTCTCCCCAGCCTCAGTTCCTGCGCCATCCCGCCGCTCAGGAAAGAGGCCGAGGCGCAGAGACGACCAGCCGCCTAGAGCGGCCGCAGCCGCCGGCCGCCCTCTCTTTTCTTTTGCTCTCTATGGTTAGGAGCGCCGGCCCCGCCTCCGCCCGGAACTGTTTGGGCTCCAGGCGCTCGCGCAAGGCCAGAAGGTAGTTCCGGTTCCAGGGTGGGGCGTTCTTTTTGCTGGTGGTCAGTTGTCGCGGTTGGTGGGCAGCAACTGAGCCAAGATGCTACGGAATCTCCTGGTGAGGAGCTGCTCGGCTAGCCATGGTGATGTAGGGCGGGAGGGTTGGGAGCGGAGGTTGGAGAGTCACGACGGAAAACTCCTGGGAAGGAAGGGAGAGGGCGGCTTCGGTAGTCACCTTGGTCGGTGTCCTTTTCGCTTGACCTGCCTTCCCTTCCGTGCATCCCGCTCTCCCAAGCTCTGCTGAGTAGCTGCAGGGAGAGGAGAAGCCTGGGAGGAGGCCAGAAGGTTGTGCGTTGCACACGCCTGGGGCTCTTGGTCGCCACTCTTGGTCTTGAGGGTCCAGGTGGGACGTTTCTGATACCCGGAAGCCTCGGGAAGATACATCCTCTGATACTGAAAGGTTTGAGTTTCAGTGGCTGGAGGCTTTATGGGTGTCAGAAGGCAGTTTGAAACCAATCTACTCAATTTTGGGTGGGGCTTTAGGAGCATTCATGGCCGAAGGGTCGTGTTGCTATCACCAGGCGGTTTTCTGCAGTATCCTTTACCCCTCCACCGACTTGGAGCATGCGAAATAGTTTCCCCAAACTTTGAGAAAGAAAAGGAAAATGTAACCGTGGTCGTTTCCGTCTTCTCAATATATTATTTTAGAAAATGGAGTGCATATTTGTTGTTTTAATCCGACTGGATATGTAACGCAAGTCTCTTGTAAAAGATTTATACCGTATTAATTTTTGAGGAAAAATGTAATGAGGGAAGCATTTTAATAAAATAGGAATCATGCCAGTTTATTTGATACCAACTAATAGGTTTTTAATAATCTGGTACAGTATTAAATTAAAAAACTTTGATTCTAGTGTTATTTTGTAACCATTGTTTATTTTTATAATGTCTATGTATCAGTGTGTTTTCCTCATATATTGTTACTGGTTCAGTTCAGGTAAAGGTCATGATTTTTTTCGCTCAAAATCTACATGAATTACTTCTTTAATGTGTTGGGTAATTCCGAATGAATGTAAAATGCAATGGACAGGAAACAAAGAGGAAAACGTGAGTGCTGTCTATAGCTTTGTTATTGACGAATCAGATATGTTTTAACTGCTAGTTTCTCTTTTCTGTAGTATTAAAGATTAGAAATGGTTAAGGGTTTCTTTAAGTCCTAAGTCTAACATATGGATTTTTAAATTTCAGGCTCTCCGTCAGATTGCTAAGAGGACCATAAGTACTGCTTCACGCAGGCAGTTTGAAAATAAGGTTCCAGAGAAACAAAAGCTGTTTCAGGTATTGAAGTATTTTATAGGTGTTACTTGTAAACTTAGATTACTGAAAGTTGGAGGTAGGAGGCAAATCTGCTTGTTAGCGATTCTGCAAAAGAATAATAAGAAACTGCCTATTGATAGCTAGCTGGGCATTTGCTATAATCAGGAGGCCTTTGAGACAGCAGACGAAATGAGGGGAAAGGTCAAGACACTTTCTTTTGGAGGGGTCACCTTGGGTTAGTACTCTGTGGGGTAGTTGCACAGTAGTGGACAAATAGAAGGAGCTCAGAAACAGAACAAATATATGCATAGAAACTTGATACATGTTAAAGGTGTATTTCATATTAGTGGAGAAAGGATACAGTAAATTGATATTGGAAAAATTGGCTGGCTTTTATGAAGAAAGTAAAGTTACATCCCTTCTATATTTTATATATTAAAAGATTAATTTTAGATGTAAATACGTCTCCCTCAAAAAAACCTAAAAAATAATATAGGAGAATTTTTTCCAGTTTTACTGAGTTATGTTTGACAAGTAAAAATTGTATGTGTTTAGGTTGTACCTGATTTTTACTTAAGGGGTACATTGTTACATTTAATATATCCATGAATGATTATCACACTCAGGTTTAATCTTAGGAGCCATCCTAAGAAAATCTATACAAAGCCTAGAAGCTGTAAAGGAGAAAAATTGCACGGTTTGGTGACATGAAAATTTCAAATGTTCTGTGGTTACAAGAGCTAAGTGACAAATTGAGAGAAAAGTTTTAAAATTAACAAAAAGTCAATATCCTTATTATACAGAGAGCTATAAATCAGTAAGAAATGCAAATTAAAATGACAAGTTGCTACTTTTTCCCTGATTGTCAAAATTTTTAGAAGATTTAAAATAGGTTATGATAGCCAGGTATGGGATATATGTATATTCCTATACAGTACATTGATACATGCCAGGTTCTAGTATCGGTACAGAAATTTTACAGGATGTTTGAAAGTATCATTAGAAATAAATTACATACTCTTAAGATCCAGGACTCCCATTTTAAAAATCTTTGCTACATCGGGACCTTGCTGACAGTCCAGAGTTCTAATGCAGAAGGCATGGGTTGGATCCCTGGTTGGGAAAGTCAAGATCCCACGTGCCGTGAGGTGTAACCAAAAAGTAAAAATTATACACACACGCACAAAGGATCTTTCCTACAGAATAGTAGCATAAATATATAAAAGTAGGAAATAGGGTATTATTAATTATGGGATTTTACTATTAAAAAAATGCCAACCTAAACACGCATTAATAAAGGATTGGCTAATTATGACACTTTTTACACAGTGGAATGCTATGTAGCCATTAAAAGGAACAAAGTAGGTTTAAATGGACCAACAGTGGTTTTTAATAAAAGTATTGAGTGAAAAATAGTGTGATAGATCATTATATAGCACAATCTCATTTCATGTATTAAAGAAGTATGTGCATAATTTAGAAGCTTTGACAATATAAGCTTTAAGAAATTAAGGATATGTATTTTGCTGTTAACAGTGGATTTCTCATGAGGAAAGACTTAATAGCACATAGCAGTTTACTTTTTATAAGTAGTTAGGTTATTGATTTTTTGTTTTATTGTGATCTCTGGCTTTTCAAAAAGAAAATTTTAAATGGTTAAAAAAATTATGTCTTGTATGCTACAAAAAATAAAACATATTTAATAGATGTTTAAAATATCTCCTATATGCCAGGTGCTGGACGGGGGTGCTGAAGATGTAATTTAGAGTTATAAACTGAAATACTCTCCCCTTTTTTTAAGGGAAGGAGGATCCCTATAACCAAATCTAAAGTTTGATGATTACTGCATTTTTAAAATTGATGAACTCAATGTATTTTCATAGCTTTACTGTTTATATTTTCCTTGGAAAGAGCATCCTTTTTAGATCTGAAATTAGCTTTAAAAGATTAAGAATGTTGATTTTTAGGAGTTTTTATTTTCACAGTAGTTGCAGTAGAGGAAAATTGCAGTCCTTTTAAATTTTGATATTTAAAATATTTCAGTTCCAGTTGTCTTAAGAAGCCACTTACTTTCATATGAATGGATTAATCTTTTTCGTTTAATTGGAAGAAAATGACACGTGTCTTAATTATTATTATTTATCCTAGGAGGATAATGGAATTCCAGTGCATCTGAAGGGTGGGATAGCCGATGCCCTCCTGTACAGAGCCACCATGATTCTCACCGTTGGTGGTAAGTCGGTGGGATGCTTGCTCTGTAGCAGTCATAGCAGGGATAGCTGACAACGTCATTGCTCTCACTGTGCCAGTGTTTTAGCACAAGCAGTCTGTCCCCAGAACCTGAGGTCTTAATTGCTTCACATACAATGACTCAAAAAGATGATTGATACACATGGTATAAGAACAATTTAGTGTCTTTTAAAAAAAAAAGCCATGAAGTTTGATGATTGTCTTGTGATAGAGGTGGCTTTTGGAATGTGCCTCTGGTGGCTGTACTGGCCTTTGGAGGAGTCAAAGATAGCTGCTGCTCCCCATCTCCTATAACAGGGCTTTTTACGTATTTTGACTGTGATGCATAATGGAAACATAGTTTACATGTAAACAATGTACATACGTATTTATGATGGAAATAAAACCTTGTGCAACACAGTACTTTTTTCACTACATGTAAAGCGCTTTAATATTTTTTCTGTGAATTGGGTGGGTCCGTTATTCAGTACTAGCAATCACAAATTGGTATTTGTGATTGGAGTATCACAAATTGGTATTCTAGAAGCAGAGTTAGGAATTTGAATGATTTGTCCCTAAGGGAGAAGGGAACATAATATTAGTGATTACTATGTGCTTGTTCTGTTGTAGGAAAGCCACATACATGGGTTTTTATAACCTTTGTATTAAGTCTGTAATGTATCCTCCTTTTAAAGATGAAGTTACATTAATTTTGTTGTTGTTTAGTCACTAAGTCATGTCTTACTCCTTGCAACCCATGGACTGCAGCACACCAGGCTCCCCTCACGGTGGAAGCAAGAATACTGAAGTAGTTTGCCGTTTCCTCCTCTAGTGGACTACGTTCTGTCAGAGCTCTTCATTATGGCCCATCCATCTTGGGTCATGTGCCTGGCTTGGCCCATAGATTCAGTGAATTAACGCAGACCCCTTCGCTGAGCCTGGGCTGTGGTCCATGAAGGGGTTATGTTAATTACCCACTTCTTTGTGGAATAGCTGATTTTTGAACCCTAATCACAAAGTCCCCTTGCTTGTGCCAAGGTGCCTTCTTTGCCTTGAGTTGAATGTAGTGAAGGGGTGTTTATGGATAACAACCAGAGCAACATTTGGGCTTTATTAAGGTAAAGTCCTAAATTAGAAATTCTTACTTATAGATTTGATTAGTTAAAAATTATATGTCACTCTTCCTTGGTTTTATATTGATGATACACTTCAGGGAAGGCTTTGGATATTTGACCTTCTTTGGCTTTTGACATTCTTAGCATTTCTTAGGCAATCTTAGGTCATATATTCTTAATCTTATTTTAAATTTTTACATGCCATTAAGTTAGCAAATACATTATTTTCCTGTGTCTAACACTTCCTATACAAGTTAACTAATACTGAAGATATTAAATGTGTTTGTGTATATATATATTTTTAAAATTTTGCCAGCATCTATCAAAGTACTTCTGTATGTTCACATAAAAGTAGCCTTAATACCAAGATTGCCTTTACCTTGCAACTTTTTAGCTGGAATATTGAGTTTATACATTTAAACCTCAAGATTTCTTAAGTTCTTACTTTGTTTCTTCTCATTTTTCAGGAACAGCCTATGCCATGTATGAACTGGCTGTGGCTTCATTTCCCAAGAAGCAGGATTGACTTCAGTTTATCCTCCCAGCAATCAGTTGGTTCAATTCCATTCAGCTCTCTGTGGACCAGTAATCTGATACATAACTGAGTTCTTTGGGGATCAATATTTATTGACTTGTATTAGCTGCCACCAATAAAGCAGTCTTTACCATGCCTTTTTTAATTTTATCACTTTAGGATACATACCAGTAATATCAGCCTTATAAACCTTGGTAAGGAGCAAAAAATGTTCTTTTGTCATTAGGGTATATGAAGTACTGTTGTGGTGTTATTTTAGTGACTTTATTTTTAGCAGCTTCAGATTACAACAGGGAATGGTCTTCAACTCTAAGAGCTTGACACATGGAGAATCTTTGAGTCTTTCCCTCTTCCTCCTCTGTGCTGTACGGTATCCTGGGATGTGCTAGTACCTGAGGTTAGTTGAAGCAGGTTATTTTTGGCTTGTGGGATTCAAGTTTGTTTTTTTTTTCTTAGCTGTGTGTGTTTATGGTTAAGACTGTTGGATGTATTCTGCAGTGTAAAATAGGCTTCAGTAGAGTAGCTGTACAGTAATCCAGCATTTATTCTTCTTCACACTCTGAGTGGGCTTCTGTCGTGTTAGTTTAATCCATAATGTGAAGTGTGCCTTTCCTTAAAGTACTTCATCTGTCACAGTTAATCTTCTGGGGGAATAGAAGGAGTCAAACTTGGTCATCTCCTCTGCGAGATGTGCACTTGTAACACTCATGAAGATGAGTCTAGGTGTGTCAGACCTCGGGGTAATCTGTGAGTAATGGTTTTCTAAACTTCAATTTCTGGATAAAGTTGAGAAAGTCAATACATTTAGAAAAGCAAAGTCAAATCTGAAATAGCCAAACTAAGTCTTTGCCTTTTAAAACATTGAGGCTTATTGTATCAATCGATCTCAATAGGTACCTGATGAAAGGTGTTTCAGCCTTGAATCTCAGAAGTCAGATCTTGGGGGCCGTATACCTAACCTGCTACTGAATGCAGGAGTCTGCCCAGCCTCACAGAATCCCATTACTAACTGCAGACAACACTGCTTTTGAAAGGAGTGTAATGAGTATCATTAGACACTTCTAAATTCTGAGGAAGTTCTGAAGTTGGCATGGAATGTGGTCCAATTCTATGAATCAGAACAAAAAAGCATCCAGTGATAATATTTTGAAACTAGTTACATTTATCAGCATTGTGGTGGTGGTTTAGTCCTAAGTCGTGTCTGACTCTTGGAATCCCATAGGCTTTGTAGCCTGCCAGGCTCCTCTGTCCACGGGATTCTCCAGGAAAGAATACTGGAGTCAGTTGCCATTTCCTTCTCCAGAGGATCTTCCTGACCCAGGAATTGAACCTGGGTATCCTGCATTGCAGGCAGATTCTTTACTGACTGAGCTCTGAGGGGATCCCCTCATAGCAATCAGCATTGTATAAAGGAAAATTTCATCCATGTGATTTGAAATGCTTTTATAACATGATGTGAAAGACTTTTGTACAGCAAAAAAGAAGTCCAGCTTGGTGTCCTCGATAGCCTTTATCCCTTGGTGCTGTGAGGTACTTCTCTATTTCCAATGAAACCTAGTGAGGAAACACACATGATTGGATAAAGTATAAGTTGGTTAAATGCTTAAGATACTTAAAAATATTTTTAAGTGCTGTGGTTAAGTTTTTGCCCTTCACTGTAAAATTCTGCACAGTCAGCAGCTGCTGCTGCTAAGTCACTTCAGTTGTGTCTAACTCTGTGCGACCCCATAGATGGCAGCCCACTAGGCTCCCCCATCCCTGGGATTCGCCAGGCAAGAACACTGGAGTGGGTTGCCATTTCCTTCTCCAATGCATAAAAGTGAAAGTGAAGTTGCTCAGTCATATCTGACTCCTAGTGACCCCATGGACTGCAGCCTACCAGGCTCCTCTGTCCATGGAGTTCTCCAGGCAAGAGTACTGGAGTGGGGTGCCATTGCTAAGTCACTTCAGTCGTATCTGACTCTGTGCGACCCCATAGATGGCAGCCCACTAGGGTCCCCTGTCCCTGGGATTCTCCAGGCAAGAACACTAGAGTGGGTTGCCATTCCTTCTCCAATGCGTGAAAGTGAAGTAGCTCAGTCATATCCGACTCTTAATGACCCCATGGACTGCAGCCTTCCAGGCTCCTCCATCCATGGGATTTTACAGGCAAGAGTACTGGAGTGGGGTGCCATTGCCTTCTCTGAGGGGTGGAAATGGGAAGGCGACAAAGGGCAAGATCTCAGAAGAGGGTGTGCTGGGTGGAAGCCTGAGAACTCACCTGCTGCACTTAGCATTTAGTAAGGGAGAGATGACTCTTCCTGATAAATTTCAAAGACCGACCAAGTGTCCATAGAACAGAGCTCATAAGAAGTATCAAAAATGCACCCTTCAAAAACATTCGTCATTCCAATCTCCTTTGTAGCTTTACCACATATTATCCTTTTGAGAATGGTGAAGTGAAAGTAGTTCAGTCTTGTCTGACTCTTTGTGACTGCATGGACTGTTGTCCATGGAATTCTCCAGAGCAGAATCCTGGCAGAATTTCCCTTCTCAAGGGGACCTTCCCAACCCAGGGATTGTGCATAGATCTCCCGCACTGTAGGTGGATTCTTTACCAGCTGAGCCACCAGGAAAGCCCTCATAATAGTATCTGCTGCTAAACAGAAGAAATTCTATGATGATAATTACCCCATTAATGTAAGTACCATGGGAGATATATTTAAGTGAAATTCTGTTAGTCCTGTGCTCAGGATTGCATTTGTAGTCTAGCTGTTGTAAATGAAATCACATTGAAAAGCTAAAGCTCAGGGCATGCAGTTTACCCAAAGATACAAATAAGAAGGCTTCAAGGCTAGGTTTATGTTGAATTGTTGAAGCTCATGGTCTTTCCGGTATAGTTCGCCTTAGCGGGTGTTTAGCTTTATGGCTGGGACAGCTTCAGTGTGCTGCTGGAAGCATTGTGTGTAATACGAGTGCTCTGCAGACTTCATCCCCTGGCCTGTCAGGCTTGAGAAAGGGTGATCAGTACGGTCTCCATTTCCATTTTTCAATTTCACATCGATCTCTGTATAGCTTGCAGTCTACCTACGTGTTTCACATTTGTCTCTGCCTCTTCGTACATGAGATGTAAAGTCCACATTCGTCACCAACCACAAGCTCCTCTGCTTGGTGCGTGTATGCCCATTCTTGACTGAGAATCTGGGAAAGCGCCCCAGGTTCTGCTGGAAACGCTGACATTCTTCCCTTTACTCCCAGCATTTCCTGTATTCATCTTTGTCAAGAATTCTATGCCTTTGAATCTGAATTCAAATTTGAATTAATAATCGTTGATAAGACTGGGAACAAGTGCAGCACTGTAGTCAGTCACAGATCATGAAGTCAGGAGACCCAGCTTCAAGCTGTATAGATGACTGTGGGAGCTAGCCTTGCTAAACTTGTATCCTCATCTGCATAAATGGAATAATGCCCACTGCACATGGATATTCTAATGCATGCAATGCAAAAAAATGGTTTCTGACATGCCAAGTGTACAATAGATGCTAGGTGCTTCTATTGTCCTGAGAGAAAACTGTATCTTTTCAACATCCCTCTTGACTGGGCACAGCACAGGGTCCATGAGCTGGTCAGGGCTGGAAAGACAGGTCACGCTTTCATCCGTGACTTGGATGTCTTCAGGCTCTGCTACCCTAAGCACGTGGCTTTCACTCTCCTTCTAAGATAGCTGCTGCAACTCCTGCTATTGTGTGTTTTCGTGCAGGAAGAAGGAAGAAGGATGAAAAGACCACATGCTAAACAAGCGAGCTCTATTTAAAGAGCTTCAGAAGCCCCACGAAAGACTTAAGCTTTTATCTCTTTGGCCAGATCTTCTGCCAAATGGTTGTGTCTGCATTCAAGGAGGCTAAGAAATGTATTAGCTGGGCCTATTGTCAAGCAAAATTGGAGTTCTGTTTAGTAACGGGAGACAGGGTATTGAGTTGGCAAGTAACTATTTCTCCCCTAGTCAGTTTTTTCAAATTTATTTTTAATTTGAGGATAGTTGTTTTACAGTGTTGTGTTGGGTTTTGATCTACAAAAGCAGGAATCACCGTTATGTACAAATATATCTCCTCCCTCTTGAATTTCTCTCCCACACTCATCCCTCTCTTCTAGGTTCGTCACAGGGCATGGGCTTTCCCCCAACCAGTTTGTCAAAAGAATGAAGTCCACGCTGGAGGAGACAGGAGGG
>SJYC01055327.1:0-27073 GCA_006408675.1 Madoqua kirkii | reverse complement strand
GTGAAAGTGAAGTAGCTCAGTCATATCCGACTCTTAATGACCCCATGGACTGCAGCCTTCCAGGCTCCTCCATCCATGGGATTTTACAGGCAAGAGTACTGGAGTGGGGTGCCATTGCCTTCTCTGAGGGGTGGAAATGGGAAGGCGACAAAGGGCAAGATCTCAGAAGAGGGTGTGCTGGGTGGAAGCCTGAGAACTCACCTGCTGCACTTAGCATTTAGTAAGGGAGAGATGACTCTTCCTGATAAATTTCAAAGACCGACCAAGTGTCCATAGAACAGAGCTCATAAGAAGTATCAAAAATGCACCCTTCAAAAACATTCGTCATTCCAATCTCCTTTGTAGCTTTACCACATATTATCCTTTTGAGAATGGTGAAGTGAAAGTAGTTCAGTCTTGTCTGACTCTTTGTGACTGCATGGACTGTTGTCCATGGAATTCTCCAGAGCAGAATCCTGGCAGAATTTCCCTTCTCAAGGGGACCTTCCCAACCCAGGGATTGTGCATAGATCTCCCGCACTGTAGGTGGATTCTTTACCAGCTGAGCCACCAGGAAAGCCCTCATAATAGTATCTGCTGCTAAACAGAAGAAATTCTATGATGATAATTACCCCATTAATGTAAGTACCATGGGAGATATATTTAAGTGAAATTCTGTTAGTCCTGTGCTCAGGATTGCATTTGTAGTCTAGCTGTTGTAAATGAAATCACATTGAAAAGCTAAAGCTCAGGGCATGCAGTTTACCCAAAGATACAAATAAGAAGGCTTCAAGGCTAGGTTTATGTTGAATTGTTGAAGCTCATGGTCTTTCCGGTATAGTTCGCCTTAGCGGGTGTTTAGCTTTATGGCTGGGACAGCTTCAGTGTGCTGCTGGAAGCATTGTGTGTAAACGAGTGCTCTGCAGACTTCATCCCCTGGCCTGTCAGGCTTGAGAAAGGGTGATCAGTACGGTCTCCATTTCCATTTTTCAATTTCACATCGATCTCTGTATAGCTTGCAGTCTACCTACGTGTTTCACATTTGTCTCTGCCTCTTCGTACATGAGATGTAAAGTCCACATTCGTCACCAACCACAAGCTCCTCTGCTTGGTGCGTGTATGCCCATTCTTGACTGAGAATCTGGGAAAGCGCCCCAGGTTCTGCTGGAAACGCTGACATTCTTCCCTTTACTCCCAGCATTTCCTGTATTCATCTTTGTCAAGAATTCTATGCCTTTGAATCTGAATTCAAATTTGAATTAATAATCATTGATAAGACTGGGAACAAGTGCAGCACTGTAGTCAGTCACAGATCATGAAGTCAGGAGACCCAGCTTCAAGCTGTATAGATGACTGTGGGAGCTAGCCTTGCTAAACTTGTATCCTCATCTGCATAAATGGAATAATGCCCACTGCACATGGATATTCTAATGCATGCAATGCAAAAAAATGGTTTCTGACATGCCAAGTGTACAATAGATGCTAGGTGCTTCTATTGTCCTGAGAGAAAACTGTATCTTTTCAACATCCCTCTTGACTGGGCACAGCACAGGGTCCATGAGCTGGTCAGGGCTGGAAAGACAGGTCACGCTTTCATCCGTGACTTGGATGTCTTCAGGCTCTGCTACCCTAAGCACGTGGCTTTCACTCTCCTTCTAAGATAGCTGCTGCAACTCCTGCTATTGTGTGTTTTCGTGCAGGAAGAAGGAAGAAGGATGAAAAGACCACATGCTAAACAAGCGAGCTCTATTTAAAGAGCTTCAGAAGCCCCACGAAAGACTTAAGCTTTTATCTCTTTGGCCAGATCTTCTGCCAAATGGTTGTGTCTGCATTCAAGGAGGCTAAGAAATGTATTAGCTGGGCCTATTGTCAAGCAAAATTGGAGTTCTGTTTAGTAACGGGAGACAGGGTATTGAGTTGGCAAGTAACTATTTCTCCCCTAGTCAGTTTTTTCAAATTTATTTTTAATTTGAGGATAGTTGTTTTACAGTGTTGTGTTGGGTTTTGATCTACAAAAGCAGGAATCACCGTTATGTACAAATATATCTCCTCCCTCTTGAATTTCTCTCCCACACTCATCCCTCTCTTCTAGGTTCGTCACAGGGCATGGGCTTTCCCCCAACCAGTTTGTCAAAAGAATGAAGTCCACGCTGGAGGAGACAGGAGGGACCTATGGGCATTTTGGTTCCTGGTTGTAGTTGTCTCCAATGCTCACAGCTATGCCTGCTCGTAGGCTTGATTGCATTTCATCATCAAATAAGTTTCCCTTTGTGCTTAAGTTAGTTCAGGTAGGTTTCTCAAGCAAAACCAACAAAAGCAGGATTTCCTAAGTTTTCCATCTCTTATACCATCTAGGACCACACCTCGACCATTTACTCAAAACCAAGTTATATGCTTAAATAAGGCAGCCGCTACTGGTTCCTCATAGCAGACAGGAATGTTTCAAAGCAACAAGAATGCAAATAGAACACGAGTGATAAAAACAGAAATTACAAGGCTGCCATAGTCCGTTTGGTTCAGGGTTTACAGAACCCTTTCTGCCGTTTGAGGGCTTCTGTTGTGGCTCAGTTGGTAAAGAATCTGCCTGCAATGTGGGAGACCTGGGTTTGATCCCTGGGTTGGGAAGATCCCCTGGAGAACAGAAAGGCTACCTACTCCAGTATTCTGGCCTGGAGAATTCATGGACTATAGTCCATGGGGTTGCAGAGAGTCGGACACAACTGAGCGGCTTTCACTTTCTGTCATTTGAGGTAGTTATACACAAGTTCTCCAAAGCTGCCGATTGATTTCACAGACATCTAGCCTGGGACTCCTACTGCTCGGGTCCTGTCTGCACCCGTGTGTAGGGCAACACCTCATGAGCCACTGCATTACCCAGGACTTTGCTCTACATATACCACAAGTTAACACATACTGGGTACCTGCAGGGTGCCAGACACTCTTGTGGGTGCCTGGGAATCATTGTTGAACAAAATATGCAGATTCTTATCCTCACTGAGTTTCCATTAGCCTGAGGGGGTGGCAAGGAAGACAGCTAATAAAACATAAAGATAAATCATACAGTATGTTAGTGGGAGAGTCAGTTCCTAGGTAGGTTGGTTAAGTCTGGGGTCCCTGAGGAGGAGAGAGAGGTCTGGGGCTCTCAAGGTTATAGGGATCTGGAGTTCTCAAGAAGAGAAGGACAAATGTTTTTTTTCTTTAAGCCCAGAGCTGATGATTGCACAACAGAACAATTCATCTTGCTCAATGATACATTTTTCTTAAATTCTGTACCAATGATTATATGACAAGAGTGTATCTTACTTGAAGACATATTTCTCTCATCTTAAAATGTATATTAAGAGAGTGGGTCTGGTAAGATCTTTCTATTTATTGTTGGTTCTAATCCCATTATCTTAAAATGTAAATTGTGGGGGTGGGTCTGGTAAGACCTTTACAACCTTGAGACATTCTTTTGATTTACTGTGGTAACCAACTGAAAGAGTATATATAGCTCCCTTGCCAAGACCAGCGAGGGGGCACTCTCCGCCCTCTCTGATGTCTGTGTCAGAAGCTTTCTCTGTCACCTTTCATACTTTAATAAAACTGCTGCACAGAAGCTCTTGCGTGATCAAGCCTTGTCCCTGGTTCCGAAGCTAAATCGTCTTAGGAAATCACGAGTCTGATACCGTTCACCGTAAGCTATCGTTAGCAGGTAACGAATCCTATGGTGGTAGTGGGGGAACCAAATGGCGTGGGGCTGGGGTTACTGGCTGTGGTAGTAAACGAGGTATGAGGATAGGTGTTGGTGGGAAGCAGACTTGGTGCTTACTTGCTCAGTTGTGTCCAGTTCTTTGTGACCCCATAGACTAGTCGAACAGGCTCCTCTGTCCATGGAATTCTCCAGAAGAGGAAAATTTAAAATTTTAATAACCTCCTGTTCCTTCTGCCTCTGTAACTCAGCTTGCTTCTTGCAAAGTCTGGATCACGTAGGTCTCAGAAAGTGGGGACTCAATACTAGAAACGGGCTTATCTCACTCACCCTTGTCCTGCTCTCTGCAATTGCCCAGTCCCTGCAAACCCACAAACACGCTTAATCATGCCTGTCTGTGTATAAAAACTCTGTAACCCATTTATTCGGGGCTCAGAGCTTGGAGTGATAACTCCTCTGGGCCCACCAGTATAATAAACCTGAGTTTTCCAACTCTGAGTGTGGGGCTTGGTTTCTCGAGTCCTGGTTTCTGCAACATTTCTGGAGGTCCCAGAGAGATTCCAACCATGCCGGCCCCTTGAGCCACTGGGCTGGTGGCTCGACTGGGCTGGAGCGAAGGAAGCCCGAGATGAACAAGCAGGCAGGCCACCTGACGGTATTCCAGGTTCTCTTTTGGACCAGCGTTCGGACTCTCCAGATGGCCGAGCCCCAACTGTGCTCATTGGAGGGATGGACCAACTCACCAGGAATGGCCACAGGAACAGGTAAGGCCAGGGCCAGTCCCCAGTCAGGTCCTACCCCAGTGGGTAGAAGTGGAGACTGATCACCCCCTTGGAGCTCCCAGAAAGGGAGCATCAGAAAGGGAGAACCGGTCGGGACTCAGGAGAAGGGAGGCATTGTGACTTTCATTTTTCCAGGGAGGGAGCGACTGTTAAGGAAACCTGGGGACTTGGGAGAAGGGAGGCATTGTGATGGCCACTGAATGTGAGTGTGTGATTGCTGATTGAACAGAGTGAGAGAAATTTTTCTCCTTATAAACTGCAAAACCAATTATTTTTGCATATGCAATTAAAAACAACTAGAAGGCAATGGCACCCCACTCCAGTACTCTTGCCTGCAAAATCCCTGGAAGGCTGCAGTCCGTGGGGTCGCTGAAGGTTGGACACGACTGAGTGACTTCACTTCACTTTTCACTTTCATGCAGTGGAGAAGGAAATGGCAACCCACTCCAGTGTTCTTGCTTGGAGAATCCCAGGGACGGCAGAGCCTGGTGGGCTGCCGTCTACAGGGTCGCACAGATTCAGACACAACTGAAGTGACTTAGCAGTGGCAGTAGCAGCTTGTTAAAAGGCCTGCCTGGGGAAAAGCTGGAAGTCAACTCTTTCCCTGTCCTTGAAATACACAGCCAACTTTGCCTGAGACCTCAGCCTTGGGCAAATTAGAACTTCAAGCAAAGGAAAAAAAGGAGGAGGGTCAAAGAGAGATTTTAAATCTCAGAAAAATATAAGATCTTTCTGTCTGTATTTATGTATGTCTCAGCATATGTCTTTTGTTTTCTGATACTATTGTTGAAGTTGTAAATGAGTTCTAATTTGATTGACCTAAAGAAAAGTAAGCACTTACACATCAAATAATTCTAAATACAAGAAAAATAAGCCTAAATAAATTTCAGATTCACATGAACTTGGAAATATTCAATATTAAATATCTAGTATTAATATTTTTTTGCTAATCTAAAGGAAGTAGGATGTATGTTTTTAATAAAGAAGATATAAAAATAAAAATTACACTTTATAAAGGGAAAAGAAAGGAGGTCTGACTATGGATGGCTGTTACAGACAGTGATTAAAAAGTTTGTGGAAAGCAGACCCTGAAAAAAAAATTTGTACACGGTTGAAAGTGAAGTTGCTCAGTCGTGTCCAACTCTGCGATCCCATGGACTGTAGTCTACCAGGCTTCTCTGTCCATGGGATTTTCCAGGCAAGATTACTGGAGTGGGTTGCCACTAAGTTTAAAATAAATTTAATTAAGTTTACCTAACTGAGTTTAAAGCAAGCTGGTGCAAAACTTGAATTTGGTATTTCTCTTTGTTAAGAGGACATACTTGCGTCAGATGTTGAACTGCTTTTAGTAATAGATTTAAGTTTCTTTACCTCTTAATTGACCAGTTCTATATTTACCTTTGAAATCTGTTGTTACCTTGGACTAAGTAAATAACTATTATTTCACAGTGACGCATATGATCTTACCTGACTGAGTGTTATAAACCCTTTTGATATTTATTGACAAAACTTCCTAATAATTTGACTTCTAGCTAACTTTGGGATGCTTCAGAGGGCCCCTGAGATATCCCAAAGAGCTATTAAGCTACCTGGGTTCATTGGACATGCTAAATTACATAGGAAGCACTGTTGAAGTGGTGGGGGGAAAAATCTTTTCAGCTTATACTGTATGGCTGATGTTACTAATATAGATATCCTAAAATTATGTAAAATTCACATAGATCTGCTGTTGCTGCTGCTGCTAAGTCGCTTCAGTCCTGTCCGACTCTGTGAGACCCCCACAGACAGCAGCCCACCAGGCTCCCCTGTCCCTGGGATTCTCCAGGCAAGAACATTGGAGTGAGTTGCCATTTCCTTCTCCAATGCATGAAGGTGAAAAGTGAAAGTGAAGTTGCTCAGTCGTGTCCAACCCTCAGTGACCCCATGGACTGCAGCCTTCCAGACTCCTCCATCCATGGGATTTTCCAGGCAAGAGTACTGGAGTGGGGTGCCATTGCCTTCTCCACATATAGATCTGATATGCCCTGATAAAATATGGTCAATTATAATTCTAATTATCAAAGTGTTATGACCAGGTTTATTTGTCAATTGCAATCAGATTTTAAACATGCCTTCTATGGTTCTACTTTCATGCCTTTAGAAAAATACTGCTAGTTTTTCAATATTTATGAAAAAACTTTCTAAGATCAAGCAGATAAACAAATTTTATTATTAATAGTAAGCTGGTACCAGACTGGAATTTGATCTTCTCTCTTTTTAGAGAACAAATATTTCTTAAAATGCAGCTTTCAATAAAAGATTATGAATTTCTTTGCCTTTAAGTGATTTATATTTGTTTTTAAAAATCTTTTTGTTACTTTGGTAAATAAACAGTATTTAAGATTATGGTTCATGTAGACAAAGCTCATTCTGCTTAAAAAAAAAAAACCCATCACACTTAGACTTTTGCTAACCTGATGTCCTTAAAACATGGCTACTGTCTGCTTTTAAATTAGGAAATTAAAAATAAATAAACAACAGCTGAAAATCAAAGTGCCAGGGCAATGGGAAATCCAAGATGGCTGCTTGGCTTTTCCTGGCTCCCTGACAGACTTTTTTATTTGATGGGTTAAAGCCTTACCTGGGTACTGTGTTCATGCCCTCCCAATGAGTTCTCCAAAAAGAAAAAAATATGTTTCACTGAATATTGAGTACTACTTTTGTTAATTAAGGTCTATGTTTACTAAGACTCACTTCCAAGATAGTTCCTTGTTATGTTATATTGCTAAAAGTTTTTACTAAGTTATTAGAAAAGTCATTGAGATTATTTCTAAAGCTTATCTCAGTAATCAATCTTTGGATAAAAGTCAGATGCTCCATGATGTACAACCAGGAGATTAACAGTTGGCTATAACCATTTAACTGAGTCAGACGACCTGGGGTATACCCGGCTGAACCCAGTGAAAGTTCTTGACTTAAATTCTTGCTGCTGACCTTACTAATGACTGCTAGCTATATTATTTTCTGTGTAGCTTGTTTCAGAAGATTATTTCTTACGTTACCAAATGTGTGACTGAACCTGTGATAAAATGCTGATATGAGGTCAATAATTGTAATAATGTAACTCTAGATATGGGAAGAAGCAACGAAAGGAAATATTTTCCTGGACCAAGAGGTTAGTAAGGTAGATATGGTCCAGAGGCTTTTGCTGCTTACAAGGCCTGGCCTAGTGACAACACACTGATTAGCTGTCAATGGAATCTTTGTTAGACTGGGAATGAGCCTTCCCAGCACCGTGGGACACAAGGACCATGAAATGCCCCCAAAACATGGTCAAAAATGTGGTTATGAAGGGGCCCTGCTGACTGGAAGTTGGCCCTTGTCAGCTGCCTCTACAAAGATTAAATCATGACCACTACAAGATGCTCACCTTCAACAACCCCTTGAAGGGAGTTCAGGGTGGAACAAAAAATAAGGCACCCTGTGCTCTGGGGAAACCCAGAAAAACAGGCCTTCAGATAGTCAGATGTTTTCAGGTAAAGATTTTTATGAGTCCAAATTCTTGTGTCTTCTTATACCTAGAGAAAAACTAATGTCATGAACCAGTGTCTAGACATGGTTCTCCTGGCTAGCCCCTCAGCAGCTTTCCTACATCTGTTAATCTTTGGGCCAAATATCTTTAACTTTCTTGTTGAGTTTGTTTCTCCAAGTAGTAGTACAAGAAGAATATCCCCCAGCCAACACCCAGACAATGCTAGAACAAGCTGCCTTATCATTCTGTGCACTCTCATCTCCCTCTGTAAATGCACCCCGAGGTCCTCAGGCTATTCTCCCTTTGAGATCTTACATGGGAGACCAACCCCAGTGATAAAAAAGCTCAAGGGAGACCACCAACAACTAGCTGACCTGGAGATGTCCCGACACCTCCAGGCCCTGGGAAAGTCTTCTGCCATATTGCCCAAGAACACTTAGAAAGGACATCCATTCCTTTGGGCAACTGCACTCATCCCTATCAGCTGGGAGATGAGGTATGAGTTAAAGATTAGGAAAAAACACACAAACAAACCCACTTCAGCCAGTTTGGACAGGCCCTCACACGGTCGTCCTGGCCACCACTACTGCTGTTAAAGTTATAGGCATCATCCCTCGGATCCACCACACCAGAGTCAAGAAGGGAACTACTTCCTGTGATGGGGACACCTGGAAAGCAATTGGTGACACCTGGAAGGCAGTTCAGGACCCCCAAAACCTCCTCAAGTTCTGGTCCTAAAGACAACGGCCCTCACCCACGAAGGACACTGAGCCCTGCTCTAGTCACACCGGAAGCTGACTAGTCCATGCCCAGCAGAATCTTGAGGATTCGGCTGTCAAAATATCGGTGGGTTTGCATTGTCAACCCTGGCCTCTATACCTAATCGGTATTATTGCTGTGCTTTTCATTACAGGACCACCTAGACTCCCTGGCTGAGGTGGTTTTATAGACTAGGAGAGGGCTAGACCTACTGACAGCTGAAAAGAGAAGACTCTGCCTCTTCTTGAATGAAGAATGCTGTAAACCAATCAGGAATAGTCAGGGACACGGCCCCAAAGCTAAGGGAACAAATCACAGAAAGGAGAGAGAAGCTAGCGAATTCCTGGGGTAACTGGAGCAGTCTCTGGAGCTGGGCATCGTGGCTTCTCCCTTTAACCGGTCCTCTCTTCATGCTGTTTGTGGTGTTCTTGTTTGGCCCTTATATTCTCAGTACTACTACCCGGTTCATGACCTCTGGAATTGAATCTGTAAGTTACAAAGCTCAATATAACCGCCTAAACGATGGGGAGCTCTGAATGTCCTACCAAAACATGAGATGATGCTTTCTATGATGAGTGAAAGAAGCATCAAGAGGGGGGAACGAAGAGGAAAAGTGAAAATTTTACATCACCTCCTGCTCCTTCTGCCTCTGTAACTCAGCTTGCTCCTTGCAAAGTCTGAATCACATAGGTCTCAGAAAGTGAGGACTATTAGGAAGTGGAGTTTATCTCACTCACCCTTGTCCTGTGCTCTGCCCAGCCCCTGCAAACCTGCAAACCACCTTAATCATGCCATCCATATATAAAACTCTGTAACTGCTTTGCACGGGGCTCAGAGCTTGGAGTGTTAACGCCTCTGGGCCCGCTCACGTGTAATAAACGTGAGTTCTCCAACTCTCCTAGTGTGGTGCTTGATTTCTTGAGTACTGGTTTCTGCAACACGGGCAAGAATACTGTAGCGGGTTGACATTTCCTTCTCCAGCAGGTCTTCCCAACCCAGGGAACAAACCCATGTCTCCTGCATTGGCAGGCAGCTTTCTTTACCTTCTGAGCCACCAGGAGAGCCCTTTCAATGGAAGAGTTATATTTAAATAAAACAGGAGAGTTGGAAGCAACTTAAGCAGGTATGTGGGGAAAGGGCCTCATAGGAAGAGGGAACAGCTTAGATGCCACGCCCTAAGGTGCCTGGCAAGTTCAAGAGCAGGGGCAGTTATCACTGATGGAGGGAGGACAAGGAAGAGAGGCAGGAAGGGATCACGCCAAGTAGGGCCTTGATGGATGTGGCCTTTTACTCCGAGTAATATGGGGAGCCATTGCAGAGTTTCTTAGAGAAGAGAGACTGGCATATTTTAAAGAGGATTGGCTCAGCTGTCATGTTGAAAAAGACCAGAGGGGCCCCCAGGTAGAAGCAGATGGACTCATCAGGAAGCCTCTGCTGCTATCCAGGTGAGGAAATGAGAGGGTAACAGGCAGGAAGGCCAGGGGTCTCCAAATGGAGGAAATAGGCTGCAAGTGTCAGACAATTTTTTATCTCTCTCTTAAGCAGCAGGGGGAAACAAACTACTAGTGTTATATTTTTCCCTCTTCTCTATACAAATTAAAAAGAGGTTTCTTTTAAAATTCTGTGTTGCCATGGCGACACCTGGTTCCACTTGAACTTAACTTTTCTCAAACCTTGAGCTAACTAACCAATGCGGTTTTTCTTATGGAAATGTTTGTCTTAAGCTATGTTAATGAACTATGTATTTACCCTAGACTCTGTCTTCACTTGGTTCTGCCTAAGACTCAGAACAACTTGACAGACCAGTATATTTTACTCAACAAACTTGTCGGTATGTTTTACTCATGCAAATGTTCTCTTAAGCTATGTTAATGAGACTGTATTTGCTTAGAAACCTGCCTTTCTTCAAGATTAATGCTCATCATTTCATGGCCCAGGACAGCTCACCTTGTGTCAAAGTTATCTCAAAATGCATGTTGTGGGTGAGGGGCCTGGGACCACTCTCTCTGAGTTATGAGACATCTCCTTTCTATAAGTAACAGCTTGCTAGTAGCTATATCACATCCAGCTAAAGATTAGCAGGGGGGGCAATCTTTCTGCCCCCTTCTGATGTCTGTCAGAAGCTTTCTCTATCTCTTTTATACTTTAATAAAACTTTATTACACAAAAGCTCTGAGCAATCAAGCTTCGTCACTGGCCCCAGATTGAATTCCTGCCCTCCAGAGGCCAAGAATCCTGCCGTCTTTCACGGCTCAGCAACACCTTTCAGAATGATGGAGACCAGAAGTTGATCATCATGAGGCAATGGAAAGTGGTCAGATCTTGAACAAAGGAGGAGCTTTACTCCATCAGCCAATTAAACCTTGCCCTTCTCCATCCACTCTTGCAGACATCCATCCAACAATGACTTATTGAAAGTCTGCTTTGTGTGAGGCACTGTCCTGGCTCTGAGAATATAACTGAACTAGATGAGCAAGCTCCTCTATGGAACTTGCATCCTAGATGGCAGACATAGACAGTAAGCAAATTCATGTGCATGGATAATGGTCTACAATTGGAACAGCCACAAAGGGATCAACAGTGTGATCTCTTAGGAAAAGTGCCAGAGCGGAAGCTAGAAAAGGCCTCAGAGGAAGTGACATTTGAAACAAGACTGAAAAAGAAGGAGCCTGCTGTGCTAAAACTTGGGAGAAAAGCATTGAGGGGAAAGCGAAATTGTTTTGCATTGTTGAACTGCAGATAGAAGACCAGTGTTGGTGGAACACAGGGAAGCAGAGAAAGACAACAGCAGTGGTTATCTCTTCCCCTGTGACCAATATAACATTTGGCCATGTTCCTACACTCAGGATCCAGATTGCTTTTTTATCTGCTTTCATAATATTACACAACACAGTCTGATGACCATAGCATTGATTTAGCCAAATGTCTAAACAGGGCCTCCCAAGTGGCTCAGTGCAGGAGAACCACCTGCAGTGCAGGAGAACCAGGTTCGATCCCTGAGTCAGGTAGATCCCCTGGAGAAAATGGCAGTCCACTCCAGTATTCTTACCTGGAGAATCCTACCGACAGAGGAGCTGGTGGGCTACATATAGTCCATAGTGTCACAAAGAGTCAGATAGGACTGAATCGACTTAGTATGCATGCTAAACAGAAACTAGCAGGTGAATATTCCAGATAGTTGTCGTTACTATTATTAGTAAGAACCAGAAGCTGAGAAAATAGTTAAGGGGAAATCTAACAGAGCAATTATGTTTGAACCTGATTTCAAATCAAGATCTTATTCTGAACCTCACTTTTTTAACCCACTATGTACCAAGTTACTCCTAAAGAGCAAAGAAGAAAGAAAAACACTTAGGACAACTTTACTGTTTGGTTCCCTCGTAGATTTTTTTTACCTGTGTGGACACTATTGGTTCTCTGGTTATTTTTGGTAAATTTGTATCTTAATAAATGTTGATGTTTAATTTTATTTCTCTCTCCAATTCCAGTGAAGCTGACCATGTATCTGCTCTGATTGCCCATCTCTATAAAAATTATAGTTTTACAATAGCTATTTATCATTTTTTTTAAAACTGCTTCTTTAAGTTGGAGATATTTTGAAGAACTTACCTCATTAAAGAGAAAAATAAAACACAAGACACTTTCTATATTTTTATTCTAGTATAATATACTAGAGGGGAGAAATGATTGCATGTTTACAATTAAGTTGCTTGGAAACTAGAGAGCTGTCTATTTACATGGTTATTTCCAAGCACACACAAAGTTTGCCTGAGGAAGAGGAACTCACAGTATTAAACTTGGCAGCCGTAATGCTAGAGTATAATAAACGTGTGTATGTATATATATGTATGGCTTTTATTTTTATTTCTAGTTCTAGAATCACTGGTTTTCAATGATAAATTTACCATTAATATAATAAAAGATGGGCTGTCTCCTTAAATTCTAAGATTAGGTCAGAGCTTCATTGACCTCTTTGTAGGAGGCTGTAAACTTCCCTCTGGGGAGGTGCTAAAAATATTCTCTGGTATTATTCCGAAGATTAAAGGCTAATGTCCTTATTTGGCTTTGTTAATCTCTTGCCAGGCCTCTAAGCCCCAATTAATGTGCTAAATGTCTTATTCACGGCCATTACTGTTGGATAGTTTCCCATGGTGCTTTTTCTTAAGAGACTGTCTTCCCTGGGAAACTGGAATGTGATGAAACATTGTGACTGCTTTGGTTGCAAAAATACACCTCCACCCTTTGCTCATTTTTCGACCTTGATTCTGTCTTAATGATCATTGTAATGATTATTTCTTTATATGTATTTTAATTTTTAATTGAAGCATAGTTGACTATAATGTTGTGTTAGTTTCAGGTGTACAATGTTATAATTAGGTATTTTTATGTTGTTGTTGTTCAGTCACTAAATCATGTTCAACCCTGCAACCTCAGGGACTGCAGCATGCCAGGCCCCACTGTCTCCTGGAGTTTGCTCAAATTCATGTCCACTGAGTCAGTGATGCCATCCGATCATCTCATCCTCTGCCACTCCCTTCTCCTCCTGCCCTCTATCTTTCCCAGCATCAGGGTCTTTTCAAATGAGTCAGCTCTTCACATCAAGTGGCCAGAGTATTGGAGTTTCAGCTTTAGCAACAGTCCTTCCAATGAATATTCACAGTCGATTTCCTTTAGGGATGATTGGTTTGATCTCCTTGCAGTCCAAGGGACTCTCAAGAGTCTTCTCTAGCACCACAGTTCGAAAGCCTCAGTTCTTCTCTACTCAGCCTTCTTCATGGTCCAGCTCTTGCATCATTACATGACTACCGGAAAAAACATGGCTTTGACTGTATGGACTTCTGTCGGCAGGGTGGTGTCCCTGCTTTTTGATATGCCATCTAGGGCCGTCATAGCTCTCCTTGCAAGAAACAGCATTTTTTCCTGTCATGGCTGCAGTCACCGTCTGCAGTGATTTTGGAGCCCAAGAAAATAAAGTCGTCACTGCTTCCACTTTTTCCTGCCATGAAGTGATGGAACAAGACACCCTTGATAGCGTGCAGTGAACGTGTCATGTCGGATTCTTGATCTCCGAAGAAGATTTAGCTTTGGGACCACGGACCAGGCTTGATCACTCAAGAGCTTTTCTGTAGCAGAGTTTTATTAAAGTGAAAAAGGGACAGAGAAAGCTTCTGACACAGACATCAGGAGGGGGATGGAGAGTGCCTCCTCATTAATCTAAGCAAGGGAGTTATATACCTTTTTAATTGGCTACTGCAATAAATCAAAAGAATTTCCCAAGGCTGTGAAGATTTTACTAGACCTACTGCCATAATTTACATTTTAAAATGACAGGATAAGAACTAACGATATAAAGATCTTACCAGACCCACTCCCATAATACACCTTCTAAGATAACAGTAATCAGAAGGTTTTGAAGAAGGAGAAACACGTCCTCAAGCAGAATTTGTTAGTTAATTCAGTCGCTCAGTTGTGTCCGACATCGCAGCACGCCAGGCCTCCCTGTTCATCACCATCTCCCGAGTTCACTCAGACTCGCGTCCATCGAGTCCATGATGCCATCCAGCCATCTCATCCTTGGTCGCCCCCTTCTCCTCCTGTCCCCAATCCCTCCCAGCGTCAGAGTCTTTTCCAATGAGTAAACTCTTCGCATGAGGTGGCCAAAGTACTGGAGTTTCAGCTTTAGCATCATTCCTTCCAAAGAAATCCCAGGGCTGACTCCCTCAGAATGAAATGGTTGGATCTCCTTTCAGTCCAAGGGACTCCCAAGAGTCTTCTCCAACACCACAGTTCAAAAGCATCAATTCTTCAGCGCTCAGCTGTCTTCACAGTCCAACTCTCACATCCACACATGACTACTGGAAAAACCATAGCCTTGACTAGACGGACCTTAGTTGGCAAAGTAGTGTCTCTGCTTTTGAATATGCTATCTAGATTGGTCATAACTTTTCTTCCAAGGAGTAAGCATCTTTTAATTTCATTAATTTCATGGCTGCAGCTACCATATGCAGTGATTTTGGAGCCCCCCAAAATAAAGTCTGACACTGTTTCCACTGTTTCCCCATCTATTTTCCATGAAGTGATGGGACCAGATGCCATGATCTTTGTTTTCTGAACGTTGAGCTTTAAGCCAACTTTTTCACTCTCCTCTTTCACTTTCATCAAGAGGCTTTTAAGTTCCTCTTCACTTTCTGCCATAAGGGTGGTGTCATCTGAATATCTGAGGTTATTGATATTTCTCCTGGCAATCTTGATTCCAGCTTGTGCTTCTTCCAGTCCAGCATTTCTCATGATGTACTCTGCATAAAAGTTAAATAAGCAGGGCGACAAGATACAGCCTTGATGTACTCCTTTTCCTATTTGGGACCAATCTGTTGTTCCATGTCCAGTTCTAACTGTTGCTTCTTGACTTGCATACAGATTTCTCAAGAGGCAGGTTAGGTGGTCTGATATTCCCATCTCTTTCAGAATTTTCCACAGTTTCGTATGATCCACACAGTCAAAGGCTTTGGCATAGTCAATAAAGCAGAAATAGATGTTTTTCTGGAACTCTCTTGCTTTTTTGATGATCCAGCAGATGTTGGCAATTTGATCTCTTGTTCTCTGCCTTTTCTAAAATCAGCTTGAACATCTGGAAGTTCACACTTCACGTATTGCTGAAGCCTGGCTTGCAGAATTTTGAGTATTACTTTACTAGCATGTGAGATGAGTGCAATTGTGCAGTAGTCTGAGCATTCTTTGGCATTGCTTTTCTTTGGGATTGGAATGAAAACTGACCTTTTCCAGTCCTATTTTTCTGGAACTCTTGCTTTTCCATGATCCAGCGGATGTTGGCAATTTAGCCTCTGGTTCCTCTGCCTTTCCTAAAACCAGCTTGAACATCAGGAAATTCACAGTTCACGTATTGCTGAAGCCTGGCTTGGAGAGTTTTGAGCATTACTTTACTAGCATGTGAGATGAGTGCAATTGTGCAGTAGTCTGAGCATTCTTTGGCATTGCCTTTCTTTGGGATTGGAATGAAAACTGACCTTTTCCAGTCCTATGGCCACTGCTGAGTTTTCCAAATTTGCTGGCATATTGAGTGCAGCACTTTCACAGCAGCATCTTTCAGGATTTGAAATACCTCTACTGGAATTCTATCACCTCCACTAGCTTTGTTTGTAGTGATGCTTTCTAAGGCCCACTTGACTTCACATTCCAGGATGTATGGCTCTAGATGAGTGATCACACCATCATGATTATCCGGGTCGTGCAGATCCTTTTTGCACAGTTCTTCCCTGTATTCTTGCCGTCTCTTCTTAATATCTTCTGCTTTTGTTAGGTCCATACCATTTCTGTATTTTATCGAGCCCATCTTTGCATGAAATGTCCTTGGTATCTCTAATTTTCTTGAAGAGATCTCTAGTCTTTCTCATTCTGTTGTTTTCCTCTATTTCTTTGCATTGATCACTGAAGAAGGCTTTCTTATCTCTTCTTGCTATTCTTTGGAATTCTGCATTCAGATGCTTATATCTTTCCTTTTCTCCTTTGTTTTTTGCTTCTCTTCTTTTCACAGCTATTTGTCAGGCTTCCCCAGACAGCCATTTTGCTTTTTTGCATTTCTTTTCCATGGGGATGGTCTTGATCCCTCAATGTCATGAACCTCATTCCATAGTTCATCAGGCACTCTATTTATCAGATCTAGGCCCTTAAATCTAATTCTCACTTCCACTGTATAACCATAAGGGATTTGATTTAGGTCATACCTGAGTGGTCTAGTGGTTTTCCCTGCTTTCTTCAATTTCAGTCTGAATTTGGTAATAAGGAGTTCATGATCTGAGCCACAGTCAGTTCCTGGTCTTGATTTTGTTGACTGTATAGAGCTTCTCCATCTAGGGGCTTAATATTTTGGGGACCAAATCACATAATATATTATGAAGAGTAGAACACTTTTACTTCTGTGATAATAATATTATAATAACAGTCTTGCATTTGTACAAGTCTTCACACTTTCCAAAGTGCTTTTACATTTACTATATCCCCCAATAGTAAGCATTTATCATTCAAATGATTCTTGGAATATGTGACTTTGTTCGAGAAAACTCAGCCAAAATCAGTAGGTACTTTATTCCCGAGTGGGAATTTTGCTCTCCACATAGCATGATAAAATAGCAATCCAATGGAATATGAAAGCAGTTTAAATTGCTATGAATGTGTAAAAGAAAAACTTTATTGAAATAACAAAATATTTATCTTGGAGATAAAATTCTGCAAATGAACATAACATAGACTGCTAGCAGTCTTCCAAAATCTATTTTCCTTCTATTTCTAGGCATGTGACTACACAGTTAGACATTTTCCATCATCCCCTGTGGTTAGGTGCAGCCTTAGACTCTGCTGCCCCTTAGCCTGAACCTTAGGCCAGTGGGCATATTTCCTCATGTCTTCTTTTCCCTTTCCAGTTGAAGAAATCCCACTTTGACCAAGCAGATGGCAATAATGCCCTAGGGGATGCTTGTGGGGGCTGAAGAAAGGTACCTGAGTCCTTGAGTGATCTCATGGAGCCAAGCTGCCTTTAACTATTCTCCTTGTTACACATAAAAGAGAAAAATAAACCTCTGTCTTCTTTAAGCCACTTCATTTAGCATGTTTGTTAGATCAGCTTGGCTTTAGCTAACATGTTTTCCTTAAAGACTCAGATTTTTCTCATGATAATGAATGTCATATTTGTGAGTATACAGGTAATTGATAGAGGATATAGGCTATAACTGTTAAATGAGGGCAAAGTTCACAAACCCACAGTGGCATCCAATTACTGCTAATACTAAACAATTAAGTTAAACACATATGAATCCTTATAAATGTTAGAAATACTAATAAATGAATTATGGTCATCTTGAGCAATTAAATGGACTTCTCTGGGGGCTCAGCTCATAAAGAATCCACTTGCAATATGGGAGACCCAGGTTTGACCCCTGGGTTGGGAAGATCTTCTGGATAAGGGAAAGGCCACCCACTCCAGTATGCTGGCCTAGAGAATGCCGTGGACTGTATAGTCCATGGGGTCGCAAAGAGTTGGACATGACTGAGTGACTTTCACTCACTCACTCATGAGCAATTAAACACACAGTTTATTAAAGGAAACTAGAAAACAAAGGGAATAAGACGCCATCAATGTTTCACATATGGAAAAAATAAATTTTATCTGAAAGTTGTTACATGCAATGTGTTGCCAGGACTAAATATTCAGACTTGGGTTGTTTACAATGATCTCCATGTTTCTCCAGAAAGTAGCCTGGGAAAATGTAAGGCACACTTTCTATCTTATATCGGACATTCGTGCACAATTAGATAATTTTCAGCCTGATTCACTTATTATTGTCTGTGCAACAACTGACAACCCCAATTTTGTCACAGAGCAAGTCTATGAGGCTGCTCAGGAGTAAATATAAACATTTCAGCTCATCTACTAGAAATGTTTATATTTACTCCTGAAATGCTTATTTGCTTGTGAAATCTGCTTCTACTTACTGGGAAACGGAAATTACAGTGAATTTTTCTAGCAGAGAAGGGCTTTTACATAAAAAATAATAAAAGTTTAAAAGGGAAAGATTCTACCATGTCAGTCTACCTCATAAATAACTAATACTTATTAAGTGCTTATTATATGTGAGGCACTATTCTAAATACTTCACATGTATTCACTCATTTTTTTCCTCACAATAATCTTGCAAGTAAGTGGCAGTGGTAATATCCAGCTGAGAGAGTATAATCCTAATACCCATAACCCTTCTGTCTCATCAGTACTAGAAGAGTCAAAATAACAGTAACTAGTAATATGTTGTTATATATTACAGAATGTTGTCATGTACATTATTAAAGTGAATTCTCATAGCTCCATGAGGCAGTGGATATTATAGCTGTTACACAGATTAGGGACACACATTTGAAAAATAGCATCACTTGCCCAACATTACATATTAAGAAATTGGTAGACTAAGGGCATGGGATTTGAGACTAAGTTTTTTAATACTAATCCAGCCACTTTCATTTCTACAAGTTACCAGAACTTTATTTGTCCCAAGTATAAATAAGTATAAGCAAAGACATACCCATGTGAACGCAAAGTTCCAAAGAATAGCGTGGAGAGATAAGAAAGCCACAGTGAACAATGCAAAGAAATAGAAGAAAACAACAGAATCAGAAAGACTAGAGATCTCTTCAAGAAAATTAGAGATAGCAAGAGAACATTTCATGCAAAGATGGGCAGAATTAAGGATAGAAACAGTATGGACCTAACAGAAGCAGAAGGTATCAAGAAGAGGTGGCAAGAATACACAGAACTATACAAAATAGATCTTAATGACCCAGGTAACTGCAATGGTGTGATCACTCACCTAGAGCCAGATATCTTGGAGTACAAAGTCAAGTGGGTTTTAGGAACCATCACTACGAACAAAGCTACTGAAGGTGATGGAATTTCAGCTGAGCTATTTCAAATCCTAAAAGATGATGCCATGAAAGTACTGCACTCAATACCTCAAAAAATGTGGAAAACTCAGCAATAACCACAGGCCTAGAAAGGTCAGTTTTCATTCCAATCCCAAAGAAAGGCAATGCCAAAGAATATTGAAACTACTGCACAACTGTACTCATTCCACACACTAGCAAAGTAATGCTCAAAATTCTCCAAGTGAGGCTTCAATAGTATCTGAACCGAGAACTTCCATATGTTCAAGCTGGATTTAAAAAGGCAGAGGAACCAGAGATCAAATTGCCAACATCCGTTGGATCACTGAAAAAGCAAAATAATTTCAGGAAAACATCTACATCTGCTTTATTGACTATGCTAAAGCCTTTGACTGTGTGGATCACAACAAACTATGAAAAATTCTGTAAGAGATGGGAATACCAGACTACCTAACCTGCCTCCTAAGAAATCTGTATGAAGGTCAAGAAGCAACAGTTAGAAATGGACATGGAACAACAGACTGATTTCAAATTGGGAAAGGAATACATTAAGGGTGTATATTGTCACCCTGCTTATTTAACCTGTATGCAGAGTACATCAATGGCACCCCACTCCAGTACTCTTGCCTGGAAAATCTCATGCATGGAGGAGCCCGGTAGGCTGTAGTCCATGGGATCGCAAAGAGTCAGTCACGACTGAGTGACTTCACTTTCACTTTCATGCATTGGAGTAGGAAATGGCAACCCACTCCAGTGTTCTTGCCTGGAGAATCCCAGGGATGAGGGAGCCTGGTGGGATGCCGTCTATGGGGTCGCACAGAATCAGACACGAATGAAGCGACTTAGCAGCAGCAGCAGCAGCAGCAGCAGAGTACATCATGTGGAATGCCGGGCTGGATGAAGCACAAGCTGGAGTCAAGATTTCCAGGAGAAATATCAATAAGCTCAGGTATGCAGATGACAATACCTTATGGCAGAAAGTGAGGACAAACAAAAGAGCTTCTTGATGAAGTGAAAGAGGAGAGTAAAAAAACTGGCTTAAAACTCAATGTTCAAAAAAACTAAGATCATGGCATCCAGTCCCATCACTTCATGGCATATAGATGGGGAAATAATGTAAACAGTGACAGAATTTATTTTCTTGGGCTCCAAAACCACTGCAGCCATGAAATTACAAGACACTTGCTCCTTGGAAGAAAAGTTATAACCAACCTAGACAGCGTATTAAAAAGCAGAGACATTACATTGCCAACAAATGTCAATCTAGTTAAAGCTATGGTTTTTCCAGTAGTCATCTATGGATGTGAAAGCTGGACCACAAAGAAAGCTGAACACCAAAGAACTGATGCTTTTAAACTGTGGTGTTGGAGAAGACTCTTAAGAGTCCCTTAGACTGCAAGGAGATCAAATCAGTCTACCCAAAAGGAAATCAACCTTGAATATTCATTGGAGAAACTGATGCTGAAGTTGAAGCTCCAATACTTTGGCCACCTGATGGGAAGATCTGACTCACTGGAAAAGACCTTATGCTGGGAAAGACTGAAGGCAAGAGAAGGCGACAACAGAGGACGAGAAGGTTGGGTACAGTCACCGACTCAATGGACATGAGTGTGAGCAAGTTCCACGCGACAGTAGATAGGGGAGCCTACCATGCTTCAGTCATAGGGTTGCAAAGAGTCGGACATGACTGAGTGACAACAAGTAAATAAGTTCTGGTAATAACTTTGGTTTTGTTGTTTCCTATTGTATTCCTGGGTTTCCTTGGTGGCTCAGTCAGTAAAAGAATCTTCCTGCAATGTGGAGACTTGGGTTCAAGCCCTGAGTCAGGAAGATCCACTAGAGAAGAAAATAGCTACCCACTTCAGTATTCTTCCCAGTATTGGCTTCCCAGGTGTTGCTTGTGGTAAAGAACCTGCCTTCCAATGCAGGAGACATAAAAGATGCAGGTTCAATTCCTGGTTCAGGAAGATCCCTTGGAGGAGGGCACAGAAGCCACCTTATTATACTCGCCTAGAGAATCCCATGGACGGAGGAGCTTGGCAGGTACAGTCCACTGGGTCATAAACAGTCAGACCCAACTGAAGCAATTTTCTGTGCTGCCAGTATTCTTGCCTGAAAATCCCATGGACAGAGGAGCCTGGTGGGCTATAGTTCATGGGGTCCCAAGAGTCTGACACAACTTAGCAACTAAATCACCATCTCCATTTCATCCCTAGGACACAGCACTATGTCTGGCACATAGTAGGGACTGAATATAGTGAATGCATAAATGAATGAAATAGGCCTTGATAACTGACTAAAATTCTGGCTTACACTGTCAGGTTTAGAGTCAGAGGCTCAGAGGGATAACTCTAAGAACTTACAAAAGGATCTTGGCTATATATGTGGAGATTGCCTGCTGAGCATCTGGGAAAACAGGCCCAGGTATATACCTAAAAGAAATGGAAACATATATCCTCACCCCTTTTTCTCCTGCCCTCAACCTTTGCATCCAATACTTTGGCCACCTGATGGGAAGATCTGACTCACTGGAAAAGACCTTGATGCTGGGAAAGACTGAAGGCAAGAGAAGGCGACAACAGAGGACGAGAAGGTTGGGTACAGTCACCGACTCAATGGACATGAGTGTGAGCAAGTTCCACGCGACAGTAGATAGGGGAGCCTACCATGCTTCAGTCATAGGGTTGCAAAGAGTCGGACATGACTGAGTGACAACAAGTAAATAAGTTCTGGTAATAACTTTGGTTTTGTTGTTTCCTATTGTATTCCTGGGTTTCCTTGGTGGCTCAGTCAGTAAAAGAATCTTCCTGCAATGTGGAGACTTGGGTTCAAGCCCTGAGTCAGGAAGATCCACTAGAGAAGAAAATAGCTACCCACTTCAGTATTCTTCCCAGTATTGGCTTCCCAGGTGTTGCTTGTGGTAAAGAACCTGCCTTCCAATGCAGGAGACATAAAAGATGCAGGTTCAATTCCTGGTTCAGGAAGATCCCTTGGAGGAGGGCACAGAAGCCACCTTATTATACTCGCCTAGAGAATCCCATGGACGGAGGAGCTTGGCAGGTACAGTCCACTGGGTCATAAACAGTCAGACCCAACTGAAGCAATTTTCTGTGCTGCCAGTATTCTTGCCTGAAAATCCCATGGACAGAGGAGCCTGGTGGGCTATAGTTCATGGGGTCCCAAGAGTCTGACACAACTTAGCAACTAAATCACCATCTCCATTTCATCCCTAGGACACAGCACTATGTCTGGCACATAGTAGGGACTGAATATAGTGAATGCATAAATGAATGAAATAGGCCTTGATAACTGACTAAAATTCTGGCTTACACTGTCAGGTTTAGAGTCAGAGGCTCAGAGGGATAACTCTAAGAACTTACAAAAGGATCTTGGCTATATATGTGGAGATTGCCTGCTGAGCATCTGGGAAAACAGGCCCAGGTATATACCTAAAAGAAATGGAAACATATATCCTCACCCCTTTTTCTCCTGCCCTCAACCTTTGCCAGCATCAGGGTCTTTTCCAGTGAGTCAGCTCTTCCCATCAGGTAGCCAAAGTATTGGAGCTTTGGCTTCAGCATCAGTCCTTCCAATAACTATTCAGGATTGATTTCCTTTGGGATTGACTGGTTTGTTCTCTTTGCAGTCCAAGGTACTCTCAAGAGTCTTCTCTAACACCACAGTTCAAAAGCATCAATTCTTTGGCACTCAGCCTTCTTTATGGTCTCTCACATCTGTACATGACTACTGAAAAAACTATGGCTTTGACTATCCAGAATGCTGTGGCAAAGTGATGGCTCTACTTTTTAATATGCTGTCTAGGTTGGTCATAACTTTTCTTCCAAGGAGCAAGTGTCTTTTAATTTCATGGCTACAGTCACCATCTGCAGTGACTTTGGAGCCCAAGAAAGTAAAGTCTGTCACTGTTTACATTATTTCCCCATCTATTTGCCATGAAATGATGGAATTGGATGCCATGATCTTAGTTTTCTGAATGTTGAGCTTTAAGCCAACTTTTTCCCTCTCATCTTTCACTCTCATCAAGAGGCTCTTCAGTTCCTCTTCACTTTCTGTCATTAGGGTAGTATCATCCACATATCTGAAGTTATTGATATTTCTCCTGGCAATCTTGATTCCAGCTTGTGCTTCATCCAGCCTGGCATTTTGCATGATGTACTCTGAATATAATAAGAGTATAATAAGCAAGGTACTCCTTGCTTATAATTGGTACTCTTTGGTACTCTCAATTTTTAACCAGTCTGTTCTTTCCTGTCTGGTTCTAACTGTTGCTTCTTGACCTGCACACAGTTTCTTAGAAGGCAGAGAAGGTATTCTGATATTCCAATCTCTTCAAAAATGTTCCAGCTTGTTGTGATCCACACAAAGACTCTAGCATAGTCAACAGATAAATATTATGGTGTGTGAATCATATTTCAGTAAAGCTATTTTTTTTAAGAGTTGATTAGAAAACTTCTGGACTATAGTACTAGAAATAATCCTTTTCTTTCTTCCTTCCTTGTTCCCTTCCTATCTTCCTTCCTTTCTTGCTTGCTTTCTTTTCCACTGTCATTTAAGAAAGCCCTTTTCTGAAGAAATGCATGACTTGTTTCCCTTTACTTTAAAAACTCTTGTAAATCTGTTTTTTCTGACCTCTTTCTACAGCTTCTAAATCCCAAGGAGTTGGTTTCCCTAGGGGAATGATTTTTAATGGAAAGTCTTCTGCTGATGTTCAGTGTGTTCTTTAGTATTTGACAATGGGGTCCAATGGTTTGGGCACTGGCCAATTCTTTCTCCCAGATACCAACCAAACAAGTTTATGTATTTCACAAAAGAATATAGTTCATATTCATATGCTACTTTTTAGGAAAAAACTTACTGCAGTTCAGTCCTTTCTGTTTTCTCTGGAGATATTTAAACAATTATTTATTAGTTCACTATAAGAACATTGATCATATTTAGCTTAAAGTGCTGCACTCAATATGTCAGCAAATTTGGAAAACTCAGCAGTGACCACAGGACTGGAAAAAGGCAGTTTTTCTTCCAATCCCAAAGAAAGGCAATGCCAAAGAATGTTCAAACTACTGCATAATTATAGTACTCACTTCACACGCTAGTAAAGTAATCCTCAAAATTCTCCAAGCCAGGCTTCAGCAATATGTGAACTGCGAACTTCCAAATGTTCAAAGTGGTTTTAGAAAAGGCAGAGGAACCAGAGATCAAATTGCCAACATCTGTTGGATCATCAAAAAAGCAAGAGAGTTCCAAAAAACATCTTCCCTCATGGCTCAGATAGTAAAAGCATTTGCTTGCAATGCAGGAGACCCTGGTTCAATCCCTGGGTGGGAAGATCCTCTGGAGAAGGAAATGGCAACCCACTCCAGTACTCTTGCCTGGAAAATTCCATGGATGGAGGAGCCTGGTGGGCTACAGTCCATGGGGTCGCAAAGAGTCGGACACGACTGAGCGGCTTCACTTTTACTCAAAGGATATTCAGTACTCCAATGAGCAAGAAAGGAAGTGAGGCATTACAACAAGTGAAGAGCACAGGTCAGCCTGGGCTTGTTTGCACATTCCACTACAAGGCAACATAGGTTACCAATGGTACAGTGACCTCAATCACCCTCTTCTCGTTATTTACCTTGTGCATATTTTATCCCTCTCAGTTTCATTCAGGTTGCCAAGGCCTTTCCTTCTACCTCATTCAACAATTCAAAAAGGGAACTCAATAAAGTGGATTCATGCTCTACTTTATATGCTCCTCATTTTTATGTACCCATAATTTCATTTAAAAGGAACTGCATTCCTGCCATTTGTCCAGCTCGAGAGTAAAGAAATCAGAGATGGCAAAACTTAACCAGGGTTGATGCTTTACCATTCAGGTCATAGGCTTTATAAGGGTCCCATAAAAGCTCATTATCAGAGAAGCATTTGAAAGTATGAGGCACAAGTTGACACAGAAAGTATGCTGGAAACATATAAGGGCGAGGCTGAGGAAGCTCTAACACCATATTGGAGCAGTGGGCTAGGACCCCATTGTACTGTCAAGGCAGTGATGGCATATACTGGCTTTATTTCTGCAACAGTCAATACTCAAGGATATTCAGTACTCCAATGAGCAAGAAAGGAAGTGAGGCATTACAACAAGTGAAGAGCACAGGTCAGCCTGGGCTTGTTTGCACATTCCACTACAAGGCAACATAGGTTACCAATGGTACAGTGACCTCAATCACCCTCTTCTCGTTATTTACCTTGTGCATATTTTATCCCTCTCAGTTTCATTCAGGTTGCCAAGGCCTTTCCTTCTACCTCATTCAACAATTCAAAAAGGGAACTCAATAAAGTGGATTCATGCTCTACTTTATATGCTCCTCATTTTTATGTACCCATAATTTCATTTAAAAGGAACTGCATTCCTGCCATTTGTCCAGCTCGAGAGTAAAGAAATCAGAGATGGCAAAACTTAACCAGGGTTGATGCTTTACCATTCAGGTCATAGGCTTTATAAGGGTCCCATAAAAGCTCATTATCAGAGAAGCATTTGAAAGTATGAGGCACAAGTTGACACAGAAAGTATGCTGGAAACATATAAGGGCGAGGCTGAGGAAGCTCTAACACCATATTGGAGCAGTGGGCTAGGACCCCATTGTACTGTCAAGGCAGTGATGGCATATACTGGCTTTATTTCTGCAACAGTCATTCTCTAAGAACATTCTCCAACATCAGGGCAATGAAACTAAATTACCTGAGGCCCCTAGGCCTCCATCTCTGATTCTCTGGTAAACTTGTTGGCACTAATTCTACTTGCACTCCCCCAAAGATCCTTATCCTTGCTTAAGCATAATTACTTCCCTGTTTTCTTTGTTTGGTAAAATCAGGGATGTCTAGTTTAGACCCTGCATCTGAGCACCTTCTTAGCAGCTACACCACTGGATCAGATCAGTTCAGCTCATTTGCTCAGTCATGTCCCATTCTTTTCGTCCCCATGGACTGTCCATCAACAACTCCTGGAGCTTGCTCAAACTCATGTCTATCAAGTCGGTGATGCCATCCAACCAACTTATCCTCTGTTGTCCCCTTCTCCTCCTGCCTTCAATCTTTCCCAGCATCAGGATCTTTTCCAGTGAGTCAGTTCTTCGTATCAGGTGACCAAAGTACTGGAGTTTCAGTTTCAGTATCAGTCTTTCCAATGAATATTCAGGACTGATTTCCTTTAGGATTGACTGGTTTGATCTCCTTGCTGTCCAAGGGACTCTCAAGACTCTTTTCCAACATCACAGTTCAAAAGCATCAATTCTTCAGTGCTCAGCTTTCTTTATGGTCCAAATATCACATCCATACACGACTACTGGAAAAACCGTAGCTTTGACTAGATGGACGTTTGTTGGAAAAGTAGTGTCTCTGCTTTTTAACATGCTGTCTAGGTTGGTCATAGCTTTTCTTATGAGGAGCAAGCATCTTTTAATTTCACGTTAGATGCTTAATCAATTATTAAACTCATATAGTTCAGATTCTTAAAATGCAACAGTGATTAAATATTAACATAAGACCAATAATTATAAGAATTAATATTAAATGGATAAACTTTGAAAATTCTTTATTAATTTTTCTTACACTGTAAAACTTGATTCAAATATGCAAAACAATTATTTTTCCAGTCACACATCAATCAGGCTGTTTATCATTCCTTCTATAGAAATCATATATTGAAGTCAAAGGTTTATGGAATCTTTTTAAGAAATAAATAATTAATTGAATGTAGGAGCCGAAGTATTATAAACTTTATGAAAATCACCTGTACTAACCCTTCCTTCTCATACCAGTTGAAAAACTTTTAGTCCTTTAACAGTTTTATGGAATTATGCTTTATGAATAGATGAATAAAGGGTCAAAATAGAAGATACAAAA
>SJYC01055325.1:0-22786 GCA_006408675.1 Madoqua kirkii | reverse complement strand
CCTTCCAATTTGCCTTGATTCATGGACCTGACATTCCAGGTACCTATGCAATGTTGCTCTTTATAGCATCGGACATTGCTTCTATCACAAGTCCCATCCACAGCTGAGTATTGTTTTTGCTTTAGCTCCATCCCTTCATTCTTTCTAGAGTTATTTCTCCACTGATCTCCAGTAGCATATTGGGCACCTACTGACCTGGGGAGTTCCTCTTTCAGTATCCTATCATTTTGCCTTTTCATACTGTTCATGGGGTTCTCAAGGCAAGAATACTGAAGTGGTTTGTCATTCCCTTCTCCAGTGGACCATATCCTGTCAGACCTCTCCACCATGACCCACCTGTCTTGGGTGGCCCCACATGGCATGGCTTAGTTTCATTGAGTTAGACAAGGCTGTGGTCCTAGTGTGATTCAATTGACTAGTTTTCTGTGATTATGGTTTCACTGTGTCTGCCCTCTGATGCCCTCTTGCAACACCTACCATCTTACTTGGGTTTCTCTTACCTTGGATGTGCAGTATCTCTTCACGGCTGCTCCAGCAAAGTGCAGCTGCTGTTCCTTACCTTGGATGAGGGGTATCTCCTCACCGCCAACCCTCCTGACCTTGAACGTGGAGTAGCTCCTCTTGGCCCTCCTGTGCCTGCACAGCCACCACTCCTTGGACATGGGGTTGCTCCTCTTGGCCACTGCCCCTGGCCTCGGGTGTGAGGTAGCTCCTGTCGGCCGCTCCCGCTCCTGCGCTCTCACAGCCTGGCACTCTCGATTGCTGCCCAAGACCTCGGACGTGGGGTAGCTCCTCTTGGCCACGCTTCTGTGAGGTCCGTCGCAACTGGCGTTTAAGGAGGCCTTTTCTTCTCTTGCTATTCTGTGGAACTCTGCATTCACTTAGGTGTATCTTTCTCTTTCTCCCTGGCCTTTCACTTTTCTTCTTTTCATACCTGTTTGTAAGGCCTCCTCAGACAATCACTGTGTCTTCTTGCATTTCTTTTTCTTGGGAATGGTTTTGGTCACTGCCTTCTGTAGTGTTACAATCCTCCATCCATAGTTCTTCAGGCACTCTGTCTACCAGATCTAATCCCTTGAATCTCGTCACTTCCACTGTATAATCATAAGGGATTTGATTAGGTCATACCTGAATGGCCTAGTGGTTTTCCATACTTCAATTTAAGCCTGAATTTTGCAATAAGGAGCTCATGATCAGAGCCGCTGTCTGCTCCAGGTCTTGTTTTTAATGACTGTATAGAGCTTCTCTGTCTTTGGCTGCAAAGAACATAATCAATCTGATTTTGGTATTGACCGTCTGGTGATGTCCATATGTAGAGTCATGTCTTGGGTTTTGGGGACAGGGTGTTTGCCATGACCAGCACGTTCCCTTGCGAAATCTCTGTTAGCCTTTACCCTGCTTCATTTTGTACTCCAAGGCCAAATTTGCCCATTATTCCATTTTTATATATTACACTTTTAATACGAGGTTATTCTAAAATATCAGCTACATTCCATGTGCTATATCTTATATGCTTGAAACTTATTTATTTCTTTCTAATTGCTTGTACCTTTCAATCCTCGTCACCCATTTTTCTCCTCCAGTAGCCACTGTTTTGTTCTCCTGTGGCTCTGAGTCTGTTTCCATACTATTTGTTTTATTTTGTAGGTTCTATTAATGTTGTGTGTGGTTCAGTTGCTAAGTCGTGTCCAACTCTTTGCAACCCCATGGACTATATATAGCCCACCAGGCTCCTCTGTCCATGAAGTTTTCCAAGCAAGAATACTGGAGTGGGTTGCCATTTCCTTCTCCAGATTCTGTTAATATACATGACTAAAAACATACAATATTTGTCTTTCCCTGTCTGATATATTTCACTAAGCATAATACCCTCTAGTTCTGTCCATATTGCAAGTGGCAAAGCTTTATTCTTTTTTAAATGGCTGGGTAATATTCCATTGTGTATATATATATTCCATTGTGTATATATAGTTATATATGTATAAATATTATGTATATACATAATATTGTATATACACAATGTATATACATAATATTGTATATACATTGTACATACACAATGTATATATATAATATTGTATATATAGTGTACATACACAATGTATATATATAATATTGTATATACAGTGTACATACACAGTGTATATACATAATATTGTATATACACAATGTATATACATAATATTGTATATACACAAATAAATATATAATATTGTATATACAGTGTACATACACAATGTATATACATAATATTGTATATGCACAATGTATATACATAATATTGTATACACACAATGTATATACATAATATTGTGCACACACAATGTATATACATAATATTTATACATATATAACTATATATATATATATACAATGGAATATATATACACACAATGGAATATTACTCAGCCATTTAAAAAAGAATAAAGCTTTGCCATTTGCAACAATATGGATAGAACTAGAGGCTATTATGCTTAGTGAAATATGTCAGACAGGAAAGACAAATATTGTATGTTTTTAGTCATGTATATTAACAGAATCTGGAGAAGGAAATGGCAACCCACTCCAGTATTCTTGCTTGGAAAACTTCATGGACAGAGGAGCCTGGTGGGCTATATATAGTCCATGGGGTTGCAAAGAGTTGGACATGACTTAGCAACTGAACCACATATATATAGTTATATATAATATATATGTGTATATTATATAATATATATACAAATAGCACATCTTTTTCCAATTGTCCAATGGTGGATGCAGTTGTTTCCATATTTTAGTTAATGTAAATAATGCTGCTAGGAACATAGGGGTGCGTGTATCTTTGCCAATTTGTGTTTTCATTTTCTTTGGATAAATACCCAGGAGTGAAATTGCTGGATTATATGACGGTTTTATTTTTAATTTTTCTTTGCTGTTTTGGCTGGGGCAACTCACATTTCCGCCAACAGTGCATGGAGACTCTCTTTTCTCCACAACCTCATCAACAATTCCTATTTCTTGTCTTTATGACAACTGCTATTCTGACAGGTGTGAGATGATACTGTGATTTCGACTTGCATTTCCCTGATGAGTAGTGATGTTGAGTATCCTTTCATATGTGTGTTGGCCAACATGTATGTCTTCTTTGGAAAAAATGCCTATTCAGGTCCTCCGTTCATTTAAAAAATTGAATTGCTTTTTTTTTGATATTGAGTTGTATGAGTTTAGTTTTTAATATGTATTTTGAATATTAACCCACTTAGCAGATGTAATGTTTGCAAATATCTTCTCTCGTCACCCTTTTTGTTTTGTTCATGGCTATTTGTGTTTTTCCCCTGTTCAAAAGTTTTTAAGTTTGATTAAGTCCTATTTGTTTATTTTTGCTTTTGATTCCCTTCCTGAGGAGACAGATGTGAAAAAATATTGCCAAGACTGATGTCAAACAGTGTATAGTTTATGCTTTTTTTCTAGGGATATTCTTCTGGCAGATCTTATGTTCAAGTTTTTAATCAATTTTGAGGTTGTTTCTGTACGTGGTGTAGGAAAGTGGTCAAGTTTAATTCTTTTGCATGCAGGGGTCTAATTTTCCCAGCACCATTTATTGAAGAAACCATCTTTCCCCCATTGCATATCTTGCTTCCTTTATCACAAATTAATTGACCTTAAGGGGGAGTTTGGGGGAGAATGGATAAATGTATATGTATGGCTGAGTCTCTTCATTGTTCACCTGAAACTATCACAATATTGTTAACTGGCTAGACCCCAATAGAAAATAACAAGTTTGAAGTTAAAGAAATAAGTTAATTGACCGTATAATCATGGGTTTATTTCTAGGCTCTCTGTTCCACTGATCTGTGTATATGTTTTTGTCCCAGTAACATGCAGTTTTATTAGTATAGTTTTGTAATTGTGTTTGAAGCCAGAAAGCATGAAACCTCCAGCTTTGTTCTTCTTTTATAGGAATATTTTGACTAATCAGGGTCTTATGTATTTCCATAGCAATTTTAAAATTATTTCTTATATAATGCCATTGGTATTTTGATAGTGATTACATTTAATTTGTACATTGCTTTGGGTAGTGTGGACAATGTAACAGTGTTAATTATTACAGCCCATGAGCATGGTATTTATTTCCTTTTCTTTGTGCCATCTTCAATCCCCTTCTCGGAAGCCCAAGATCAGGGTGCTGGTCTATTTGCTTCCTCATGAGAGTTTTGTTCCTGGCTGGCAGAGGGCCGCCTTGCTGTGTTCTCCTGGGGCCCTTCCACGTGGTGTGGGGAGAGAGAGAGCTGTGGTGTCTCTTCCTCTCATATTGGATTAAGGCCCAGATCTTATGGCCCCATTTAACCTTAATTACTGCCATAAAGACCCTGTCTCCATGGACAGTCACTTTGAGGGTTAGGGCTTCAAAGTTTGACAGGACACACCTCAAAGAAAATAAATGTTATCTCTGGACTTGTGTTCATAAATTTCTAGAAGGTGCTCTGACTGGTCTAGGATCCCTCAGTAGAAAGGTACCTAATTGGTCCCCTTTGCGTTAGGACTTGCTCCTTGCTAACCAATAGCTTCTTCTATTTAGGGAGCTACATCTCTAAAGAACTTCTCACAGATTAAACTTATGATACATATAAAGATAGTAGATTTAATACTGTTTATACTGGTGTGTTTGATCAAGTTCAGTTAAGTACTTTAATCAAGGAGGTACGCATATTGGAGATAAGGTTCATTTTTTCAAGAGTAACACATGATGGATAATATCTTGATAGATGAGAAAAACTATGCATTAATTCTAGAAACTCAGAATAAATCCTCTGCTCAAAATTTAGTGCAGGAGAAAGAGAAATTCTGAAATGTACAGGATCGGAAATTTGTCACATTTTGACATTCAAAGATCCATTGCAACATTTCAGATTTTCTGAGGGGATTCTTCCAAGGCAGGAGGAGGTATGATTGGAGAAATGCAGAAGATTTAGGCAATAGCATTTAAGATGGACCAGGGTTCATATTCAGAGAAGGCAATGGCAGCCCACTCCAGTACTCTTGCCTGGAAAATCCCATGGACAGAGGAGCCTGGTAGGCTGTAGTCCATAGGGTCGCTAGGAGTCGGACACGACTGAGCGACTTCACTTGTACTTTTCACTTTCATGCATTGGAGAAGGCAATGACACCCCACTCCAGTGTTCTTGCCTGGAGAATCCCAGGGATGGGGGAGCCTGGTGGGCTGCCATCTCTGGGGTCGCACAGAGTCAGACACAACTGAGGCGACTTAGCAGCAGCAGCAGCAGCAGCGTCCATATTAAGAGACAGAATGGCTAGTAAGAATGTTATGATACACTAAGTGAGATTTAAAATACTGAGGGAAGTGAATTGTCATCTTTGGTGAGAGAAACATGAGTGAAAGGTGTCAGGAAGGATGTTAACACTAACAAATTCTTTAGGGTTCTTTAAAATTTTTTAATTTATTTTTAATTGGAGGATAATTGCTTTACAATATTATGTGGGTTTCTGCCATACATCATCATGAATCAGCCATAGGTACACATAATGTCCCCTCCCTCTTGAACCTCCCTCCCACCTTCCAGCCCATTCTGCCACAGAGCACTGGGTTTGAGCTCCCTGCTTGGTACAGAAAATTCCTACCAGCTGTCTATTTTGTGTATGATAAGTATATGTCAATGCTACTCTCTCAGTTAATTCCATCCTCTCCTTCCCTCACTGTTTTCTATGTCTGCATCTCCACTGCTGCCCTGCAAATAGGTTAATTAAATACCATCTTTCCAGATGCCATGTATATGTGATAAACAAATATATGGGATATTTGTTTTTCTGACTTCATTCTGTATAATAGGCTCTAATTTCATGCACCTCATTAGAACTGACTTAAATGTGCTCCTTTTTTATGGCTGAGTAATATTTCATTGTATATATGTACCACAATTCTTTATCCATTCATCTGTTGATGGATATCTAGGCTGCTCCTTCCAAGGAGCAAGTGTCTTTTAATTTCATGGCTGCAGTCATCATCTTCAGTGATTCTGGAGCCCAGAAAAATAAAATCAGCCACTGTTTCCACTGTTTCCCCATCTATTTGCCATGAAGTAATGAGACCAGATGCCATGATCTTAGTTATCTGAATATTAAGTCAACTTTTTCACTCTCCTCTTTCACTTTCATCAAGAGGCTTTTTAGCTCCTCTTCACTTTCTGCCATAAGGGTGGTGTCATCTGCATATCTGAGGTTACTGTTATTTCTCCTGGCAACACGAAACGAGCCCTCCACCTTCAGAGGGGAGGACAGAGAGGCCTAGAACGGCCCGTCGGGTGGCGCTCCTTGCACCCTGGGCTGCTCACCTCCTTTTTCTCTGCTGTTCTCCATCGGAGGGCCAGACAAACCTGAAAGCCAGGGGCTCTTGGGCTTAACTGACATAGCAGACCCTCTCCCCCTGCTAGCTGACTCTCTTTGTGTTGTCTTCTCCTTCGGAGACCTCAGTGGGTGAGAGGAAATGAGGCCTCCCTGCTTCCCTGTCCTGCTGCTGCAATGGACATTGGGGCACAGCTGTCTTTTTCAGTTATAGTTTCCTTGGGGTATATGCCCAGTCGTGGGATTGGTAGATCACATGGTAGTTTCATTCTTAGTTTTCTAAGGAATCTCCATACTGGAAAATAACTTAAATCTTACAAATTCTGTGCTTTGTGAGAAGCAGAATGACTGCCATGAAGAGAGAAGAATTGGGTAAGTGTGTAAAGAGGGTCAGTGCATCATTCTTAGATTTCCACCTTCATTGATCAGAGGGGGAAAGGAAGTTGCCAGAGGAGCTGCTCCAGGACTGGAAGTTATCAATGAAAGATGCAGCATTTTCCTTCAGGAAGAGGACCTGCCCTCCAAGCCCCTTGAATGCAAAAATCAGGGAAGGGAGAACAGGGAGGCACTGCTTGCAGACAGGAGGGGTGATGCGGTGTGACTTATACTGAAGGTCACACCAGCTTTGGAGCCAGTGGAGGTCACACTTATCAGTTCAGTTCAGTCACTCAGTTGTGTCCAACTCTTTGCGACCTCATGAACCACAGCACGCCAGGCCTCCCTGTCCATCACCAACTCTTGGGAGTTTACCCAAACTCATGTCCATTGAGTCAGTGATGCCATCCAACCATCTCATCCTCTGGCATCCTCTTCTCCTCCTGCCCTCAATCTTTCCCAGCATCAGAGTCTTTTCAAATGAGTCAGCTCTTTGCATCAGTGGCCAAAGTACTGGAGTTTCAGCTTCAACATTGGTCCTTCCAATGAATACCCAGGACTGATCTCCTTTAGGATGGACTGGTTGGATCTCCTCGCAGTCCAAAGGACTCTCAAGTCTTCTCCAACACCATGGTTCAAAAGCTTCAATTCTTCAGTGCTCAGCTTTCTTCACAGTCCAACTCTCACATCCATACATGACCATTGGAAAAACCATAGCCTTGACTAGACGGACCTTTGTTGGCAAAGTAATGTCTCTGCTTTTGAGTATGCTGTCTAGGTTGGTCATAACTTTCCTTCCAAGGAGCAAGTGTCTTTTAGTTTCATGGCTTCAGTCACTGTCTGCAGTGATTTTGGAGCCGCCCCACTTTGGACAAGACAGGAGTTTTGGCTCTTGATACAGGCTTCAGGATGTCAGTGTTCTCTCGACCCTGTTTCCCTCAGATTGAGACTCCAGGCATGATGAACAGAGCGCTTCTTGGGGGTTGCTCTCCACGGCTGCCTGGGAGTAGGAAGGGGCCCTTCCTGAAGCCTGTGGAAGGTCTGTTTTTCCTGTTTAGATCATTTTTCAGGAGTCTTTGCCTTTTCCCAGTGCAGCTTGTGATAAAAGCTTAGGACCAAAAGGACAGGATATTTTTATGGCAGGACACGGGTTTCCCTGGTGGCCCAAATGGTAAAGAATCCGCCTGCAATACAGGAGACCCGGGTTAGAGCTCTGGGTCCCCTGGAGGAGGATATGGCCTCCCACTGTGGTCTTGCCTGGAGAATCCCATGGACAGAGGAGCCTGGCGGGCTACCGTCCAAGGGTAGCAGAGTCCCACACGACTAAGCACGCACGGTTTTCCTGGAAGAGAAAAGCAAGAGAAATAAAGGCTTCACTTAAAAAGGCTCAACTGGAAACAAATGCTCACAAATCAATCCAGATTCAGTAGTGATTTGCTGACACGATGTTTCCACGTCCCTTTCTGGACCCCGGCGGGGAGCTGGGCGGCTCTGCAAGGGGGACAGAGCACCACTAGGGGGCAGTGTTGTATAGAGAAACAAAAAGTTCACGTTCATCCCATTACTATAGAATTAAAAAGCAGCTCAGTAAACCTGAATTTAAAATATCAGAAGTCATCTTTGAACGCCCCACCGCCCCGCCGCCGCGCGCCAGGACTGAGCTCGTCTGCTCATCTGTGCTTGGGTGGGGAGGCTGGCGGATGGCACCCTTGCCCTGGGCACTGGGGCACAGAAGTTCCCGGTGTTTCCTGCCACTCAGGGCAGATGTGGGCAGGAAGCATAAGTTGAAAAATTGGTAGAGCTATGAAGAAATAATGAATAAATTATGACTGTGTTAATGGTGGGTCGTTTTCTCCAGTGGTGAGATTTGGGAGGGTTTTTGGTTTTTTTTTTTTAACCTCTTTTTCTGCATTGTCTCATTTTTTTCCCACAGTGATTACTTGTCACTTTGAGATTAAAAATTGCTGTTACCATTAAAGAAAGAAAAAAAAAAGATCATGAATAGAGATGTGAACATGCTTTTCCCAGACCATGTGGAGCAGGTGACGGGCTGCAGGTGATGCTGAAGGGCGAGGACCAGAAAAAGGGCGGGTGGAGGCCGCCTCCACCCGCAGCGGAGTGAGGTTTTCATGGAGGCAGGAAGATGGACATCCTTCAGGCCAGAGTCAGCGAGAGCGGAGCACGTGGACAGAGGGGTGTCCCAGCCCACGGAGCCCCTCCACAGCTCCCAGTGGCGCTTGACTTGAGAGTCTGTCCTTGTGGACGCTAAGAAAGGCTTCATCTCTGTTGGACCCTCGGCTGAAGAGCAGACTCCATCGTGACTGCAGGCCTTATCTGTATCGACAGTCATCCTGACCGTCTCTTTATCAGGCCTCTCACTGGAAGCCTGATAAACGTTCGGCATCACTGTCTGCTGACAGCGTTACTCTGTGGCGATGTCACATCATGCCCGGAGGCTGGCTCCCACCAGCTCTTACTGAAACCAGCAGAGAGCCCAGCACTCTCAGCCCTGGAGGGCCTGGCAGCTCCTGGACCTTCCAGACTCCCACCCACACGGAAAATGCTGTCGTCCGGGCCCGGCCTGCCCAGGATGGAAGGGTAAGCCCAGATTTCTCTTTTCGTTCTGTCTTGATGATGAGGCCTTAACATCTGAGGGAGAACACTATTCGCCAGCTCATTTTTGAGTGACAGGTCCCATCTTCTGAGGCCAACGTCAACATGCCTTTCTTCTTATTTTTAAGAATTTTAAAAATCGAGGAACAGGAATGACATTCAGGTATTTAAAAAACATTTCTATTTTGAAAATTTTCAGATACAAAGAGAAGCAGAAAGAAATGTGCAATCAATACTTATATATGCACCGTCTGTATCTGAGAACTGTTTATCTTGCTGCATATACTTCATGTAGATATCTTTCCACTAAACCATTTAAATTTGTAGACTATATGAAATCCCACACTAAAATGCTTCACCGTATTATCCTGCATAATATAGTAGCTAATTCACTCCTAATGAATGAAATATTGTTTCCTAATATACCGGCCATGGTTTTTTTTTTTTTTTTTTTTGCCTCAACTGACCCTCAAAGGTTTCTTATATTGCTTTTTATTCCTAGTCAGGATCTTACCAAAGACCTCATACTATGTCTGTTTGTTACATCCCAAGGTTCTTGTTAGCTAGGACACTGGTCTGTGTACCCTTTTTATATCTGTCAACTTGTGAAGCCCCTGGATCAGCTTTCATAAATTATCCCTGTCACCTGTGTACTTGAACTTCACTGTGACTACAGTGTGTGGGGTCAGAGTGGGGAGCACCTTCTGAAGATGGCGTTAGGAATCTTCATGAAGCATTTATAGTTTTCCTTCATTTTCAGTTTTAATATCAAAGTAAATTTTATACTGTCACAAAAAAGTAATAGATGTGACATATTTCACAGCTTAATTCCCTATAATATCTCTTTCCATTTCTGTCATTTTTCTGAGATTTTCACCAACTTTTTTCTTTTGAGGTTGACCCACTAACTGTCCTTTACAGGTGCTTCTTACTTAGAGTTTGCCATCTACCAGGCAGAATGATTGAAAATCAGAATGTCAGGGGATTCCAAGTCTCAGCTGCTAAAACAGTTCGTGCCACGGTGATGGCCAATCAGGAGTCTATATTACATTTTAAAGTTGGTCGGTAGAGTTATTTTGTGTAATACTGTTCTTATAAGTAGGAATGGTTTTTGCAATGCTTCTAATTTCAAGAAACTATACATAGCGGTTTTTTGTTTTCCTTTTTTTTATTAAAAAATTTTTTTCCCTTTATTTTTTACTAGATTGCAAGGTCAAAAATCAGTGACAAGTTGTCCAAGGTTGGTGAATAAAATCAGTCTTACAACTCTCCTTGAACAGTTTCTCACACGCTAACAAATGTCCTGTGCACGCTAAGCCGCTTCGTCTGTGGCTAATACTCTGCGGCCCTGCGGGCCACAGCCTGCCAGGCTCCTCTGTCTGTGGGGATTCGCCAAGGCCGGGAGACTGGAGTGGGCTGCTGTGCCTTCCTCCAGGGGGTCTTCCTCACCCAGGGATTGAACCCACCTCTCTCACGTCTCCTGCATGGCAGGCAGGTTCTTTACCCCTAGTGCCACCTGGGAAGCCGACTTTCACAAATGCAGTCTCTGAAAACAGATGTTTATAACATCACGGTTGCAAGTTATCAGTCCTAAAAACTAGTAAGACAAAGTTTTGAGGATTACACGATAAGTCTTTCCTCATCTTAGTCACAGACAGAAATTCAATTTTGTGATGACAAAGAACAGAAGTGTAAGACTTTTGTTAGCTCATGGTAACTGGTTTGTATATATGCACAATTCTGTTATCCAAACAAAGCTGTTTGTAAGCCTTGTGCTTTGCATTCTCAAAAGTGTGCATAAAAATAGCTTCCTAAAATTTCCTTCAACATTTCTTGCTAAAACAAAGCTAAACAAACAAATGCCCAAAGCAACCTTAATATAAATGAAGACAGAATCGACAATACTTGGGTCTTAAATAATTTAGTTCCACATAGTGACTCTCTGTCATCATTGAATTCCTTCCATTGCCTCCTACCACTATGTACAAAATATATCAGCTTCTCTTTCTTCCTGAATGGTTGAACTGTCCCGGGAGTTTGTTTAATTTTTTAAAGTTTATTTATTGATTTTAATTAGAGGATAATTCTTTACAATATCATGATGGTTTTTGCCATACATCAACATGAACCGGCCACAGGTATACATGTGTCCCCCACATCCTGAAGCCCACGCCTATCAACCTAACCAGTCCCTGCAGGTTGTCACGGAGGACTGGCTTGGGCACCCTGCATCAAACATTTGATTTTTCTCTGTGACGTTGTTCTGAGGAATACACATTACCTCAGTCTTTCACTCCAACCTCAGATTCCAGAAAAGCTTGATTAATACTGAACGAGAGGCGTTCAGAGGAGGAAGATGAGATTTCAGACGCTTATCCTGTCTGCTAGGTGGGCAAAAAGCAACATGAAACCAGCCCTCCGCCTCCAGAGGGGAGGACGGAGAGGCCTAGAACGGCCGCCGGGTGGCGCTCCTTCCGCCCTGGGCTGCTCACCTCCTTTCTGTGCCCTTATCCATCGGAGGAACAGACAGACCTAACAGCCAGGGGCTCTCGGGTTTCACCGACATAGGAGACCCTCTCCCACTGCTGGCTGACTGTCTGCGTTGTCTTCTCCTTCGGAGACCACAGTGAGTGAGAGGAAATAAGGCCTCCACGTTTCCTAGTTTGAAACTCTGGTGGTGAGTGGCTTTGTCTTAGTGGCATTGATTTTGGCTTTGTCAGAAAAGCAGGAGCTGACTAGATGTGCTGGTCCCTTTTCGAAAGGTCCGCAGTCTCTCACTTGAAATAGTCCATCCTGTGAGAGGGGTATGTGCCACTCGAGTGGGAACTACCCACAGGCAGCTGAGGCTCTCACGTGACTGCGGAAAGGAGGCTGTGTGGAATCAGGGCAGTTAAGGTGCTTCAGTGGGGTAGCTGGCAGGAGGGCCAGCCTTTTAGGTGGTCTTTAGGTATGTCTGGGCTTCCCAGGAGGCGCTGGTGATAAAGAACGTGCCTGCCAGTGCGTGAGACATCAGAGGCTGCTGCTAAGTCGCTTCAGTCATGTCCAACTCTGCAACCCCATAGATGGAAGCTCACCAGGCTCCCCCGTCCCTGGGATTCTCCAGGCAAGAACACTGGGGTGGGTTGCCATTTCCTTCTCCAATGCATGAAAGTGAAAAGTGAAAGTGAAGTGGCTCAGTCGTGTTCGACTCTTAGCGACCCCTTGGACTGCAGCCCACCAGGCTCCTCCATCCATGGGATTTTCCAGGCAAGAGTAGTGGAGTGGGGTGCCATTGAGACATCAGATACATGGATTCAGTCCCTGGGTTGGGAAGGTTCCCTGGAGGAGGGCGTGGCAACCAGCTTCAGTGTCCTTGCCTGGAGAATCCCATGGACAGAGGAGGCTGGCAGGCTACCATGCATACGGTTTCAGAGTCGGACTCAACAGGAGCGACTTAGCACACTCCCTCTTCGTTACCCCACCAGAGCTGTGACAGTCTTCCTGTCACCGGGTGGAACCTCTGATCCCTTCCCTTGACCGGGAGCAGTCCTGCGGCTGCCTTGGGGAATACACGGCTGAAGTGATGCCGTGCGACCGCTCAGGCTAGGGTGGGAAAGGCTGTGCCACTCGTGACACCTTCTCTTGGGACACTCTCTTCTGGAGCCGCAGCTGCCCAGTTAACCGTCCACCTGAGCTCAGCATGTGTGTGTGTGTGTGCGTGGTGGGGGGTGGTTCCCAGAGAGGACAAGAGAGAAGTGTCCAGAGAGCCCCAGCCCAGGTACAGAGGTGGGTGCAGAAGCTTCAGGATGACCCCAGACGGGCCACTGCCCAGCTGCAGGCACACAGGACTCCACTCAGTGAGCAAAGGAAACGATTACTATTGTTTCAAGACTTTGAGACGTGATTTGGCCTTTCTACGTGGCCATGTAAAAAGTGTTTACACTGTCGAACACATTGAAAGAATGATGCCCCCAGTCTCCAGTTCCCTCATGAAAATTCTGGTGAAATGGGCAGTGACTCGCCTCCTGCTAAAGTGGATGGTGCCCTTGTGAGGAAATGTATTTAAAAGTGCTTCAGTCTAGCACATGCCCATCCCTGCTGTGTATCTGTGTACAAAAAAGTGGAATGAATTCTGTCGCTCCTTACCAGGCCAGGCCTCGGGGAGGCTGGGACTGAAGTGGGGCAAAGCAACTTTGCCTCCATCTTCTGAGTTCTTGGCTGAGACTCCATACAAAAAGACAGATTAACAGGGGAAAACAGCAGAAGTTTATCAGCACATAATCCTCACGTGTGGATGGGAGACCCGTGGGGGAAAACGGGTGACTGCTTGTGGTGATTTAGAATTAAGATTAGACACTCTCTTACTGGGCTTCCCTGGTAGCTCGGCTGGTAAAGAATCTACCCGCAATGTAGCAGACCCAAGTTCAGTTTCTGGGTCAGGAAGAGCCCCTTGAGAAGGGAATGGCAACCCATTCCGGTACTCTTACCTGGAGAACTCCATGGACAGAGGAGCCTGGCAGGCTACAGTCCGTGGAGTCACAAAGAGTCAGACATGACTGAGTGACTAACACTTTGTTAAACACCATCTTACTGGGGAAAGAGGAGGCATGCAGACCTCTTAGAAGAGGGCAAGTGATTTTTAGGGGAGACGTGAGGGCCCTTAGAAGAGTAAGTGGGCGGTGTGATGGTTGGTGACAGTTTGTCTGGATGTGGTAAGGCTTCCAGTCCTTTATCTGTGATAAGCGTCAGTCTTCCCAGGCTGGGGAAACTCCCAGAGTAGATTTCTGGCATTGGAGTTCCTTCTAGAGAATCTCTCTTTAGACACATTAGGAGAGTTCAGAGAAGGCCTCTCTGTATTTGTGGTTTTTCAAGCACTTCCAGTTCAAAGCAATCGCCATAGAGGAGCGGCGTATGTTGGGGTGACAGGTTTGAGTTCCTGGTGTCATGTTGTGGGGTGAGAGACTCTGCTCCTTTCAGCATTATGCGGTGGAAGAGGCCGACTTCTGGGCAAAGCTTTGCCCCTTGATGCAAAGGTGCAGGAGGGCAAGGGTCTCCCTCCAACCCCCCGGGTGCGCTTGTGTGGTGAGGTAATGCCTGGAGCGCCCCCGGCAACCACGGGACGACAGGACCTGACTCCTGCCCGGTGGAGGGCACAGGCAGGAAACCACTGCGCCTGTCTTCACTGTGCTGCTGAATTCACCGACCAGGAACTGCAGGCTGCTGAGCTTCTTGTTAGATAATCAGTGTCCTTAATGCTTAAACCTCTGTTTTCAAGAGTTCTCTTATTTGGAGCCAAAACCATAATTGATGCAGTTGACATTTGTGGCTTCTGAGGAATGAGTAATTTAAAAATTGTTTTCTAAATTTAAAATCCTTTAGTGTATCTCCCAAGAGGTTGCCTGCTTCCAAAAGTCACAAAAGAAAGCTGAAAGGCGAATGAGCACTTAATAAAAGCAGGGCCCGTTTTGCTGTTCTTTTTCTCCCCTCCCTCAGGATACTGACTCTGCTTTCGCGAATAGAAGCAAATAAGTAATAAATCTGGTTTTGTTCCTTCAGTTTCTGCAAATTTCCTTGTGCAGAAAATAATTTGAAATCCAAAAGTGAAGTATGGCATGCTAGGTCAGATTGTTACTTTTAGAGTTTTGTAGTCGAAAGCTGTCAGGGCTTGAAATAAATTCTGTCCCTGTCTGGTTTTAGCATTCTAGGATGGCTAGCTGTTGTAGGCTGAACGGTGTCTTCCCCAATTCATTTCCAGCCCTAACCCCTTGTACTGCAGAGTGTGACTGTATTTTGGAAACAGAGCCTTCAAGAGGTAATAAGTTCAAGCAGGATGGTTAGGGTGGGCCCTGATCCAATACGGCTGGTGTCTTTATAAGAAGAGGTGACTGGGGCCCAGACACCCAGAAAACCACCACGTGGACACACAGAGAGGAAGCAGCCTCTGCAAGCCAGGGAGAGAAGGCTCAGGAGAAACCGATCGTGGGCTTCCTGCCTCTAGAACCGTGAGGAGGTAACTTTCCATTGTTTCAGTTGTCTAGGCTGTGGTATTTTGCTATGAAAACCCCAGCAAACAAATATAACTGGTGCATGACATGTGATGCATGTTAATTTGAGTGATAGTTTTTTCATCCCTTCATTTCATCACTCTTAAATTAAGCGGTGAAAACACTGCAGTTTAAGAGATATTTCTAAGTAGGTTAAAGCACTGTGGTATACCTACTGCCACTTTTGTTGAAGGGCATACATTTTTAAAAGTTAATAGACCATCAGGTTCATCCCATCTGCCCTGCATTTCAAATAGAGTTTACACATTATGGTTTGAAAGTGGCATTAAATTATTAGGCTGCTAAGTTTGTCCATAGGTCTCAGTCTAACCTCAGAAACAATGAGACTTAGGAAAGCAGAAAGTGTGGTGAGAGAGGGATTTTTCAAGGAAGATTTTCATGGAGCCACTTCTCATATAGTGAGATCTTTGTGAAGGAGAAGAGACAGAATGGAATCTGAATCATTGATTTTAGACTGTGCATTGCTGTGAGACAGAGATGTTTGAAACATTGCTAACACTTTCACTTTATTAGTGAATAAAGAAGCCTTAGCAAGATTTAATTTTTGCTCCATGTTCCCGAAAGATAAATTAGTTTCTTAAAGAAGATGATCGAAGATTTGTTGGACTGACTCCTTTTCAAGGCCATTTGGAGGCAAATTTGTTTCCTTCTTATAATAATTCATGTGATTAGTCTTTGGCCCAATTATAAATTCAGCCCTCAAAACAGTTTGTCTATAAGTAAACTGCGATGATGTTTTCTATTTAATTTCCTAAAGAAGGAAAGATAATGGAAATGTTCTTGCTAGTTTGTGTTATTACATTGCAATTAATGGAAACATGTAGTTATTCCTCCCTTCCGACCTCCCTCCTCCCTGGTTCCCAGTCATGTTGATGCTGTGGAAATTACCCAGGATGCTTTCTAATAAAATAAAAGTAATAGATCAGCAATCTTATCTAGATTTTCTCAGGTCTATCTTGCAAAATTAGCCATCAGGAAAAATCTACCAAAATAGAACATTTGGGTGTACAACAAAATGGCATTTCTTGGGTTGTGGTTCCCAGAAAGAGACATACAGAAATCTGAACATTTGCTAGTATTTTCTTGTCCAGTTTTCAGTGACATTCTAGCACTTACTCTGCCAAGCACTGTCCTTAGTGCTCTGCAACCTGTGAAACTGCCAGTAATACTAGGTGAAAAAGCAAATGGTACCCAATCAGGAGAAAAATCTTACAGTTAAATTCTAGAGTCCGCGCTTTAAAATGCATTGTCCCTGTGACCCCAGTATTCTGAGGGATAAGGGGAACCTCCTTTTTGATTCAGGGGCCACTGGCTATCCTGCAATACCCTTCCTTTCCATTTCTAGCAGCTGGCTCTGACTTCTTGGAATAAAGACTACGTTTCCCATCATCCCTTCCCAGTAGGCATGGCCATGGGACTAAATCCTGACCAGTGGAATAGATCTGGCAGTATTTGGGGGTAACAAGCAGTAACCTGCTTTATGAGACTGTGTATATGCTTTACTTACGTCAGTTCAGTTGCCCAGTTGTGTCTGACTCTTTGGGACCCCATGGACTGCAGCACACCAGGCCTCCCTGTCCATCACCAGCTCCCAGAGCTTGCTCAAACTCATGTGCATCGAGTCGGTGATGCCATCCAACCATCTCACCCTCTGTCATCCCCTTCTCCTCCCACCTTCAATCTTTCCCAGCATCAGGGTCTTTTCCAAAGAGTCAGCTCTTCGCATCAGGTGGCCAAAGTATTGGAGCTTCAGCTTCAACATCAGTCCTTCCAGTGAATATTCAGGACTGATTTCCTTTAGGATGGGCTGGTTTGATCTTCTTGCAGCAGTCCAAGGCGCCCCCAAGAGTCTTCTCCAGCACCACAGTTCAAAAGCATCAATTGTTTGGCATTCAGGTTTCTTTATGATCCAACTCTCACATCCATACCTGACTACTGGACAAACCATAGCTTTGACTAGACAGACCTTTGTTGGCCAAGCAATGTCTCTGCTTTTTAACTTCTGTCATCAGATTCTGCTGTTTTTGTTGCCTCTTAGCGCACAGTGCTAAATGAGTCCTGTGTGTTTCACAGCAATGCAGCGTGGCAGTCAACTAGGTTTTTGTGCACTTAACTTTTTTTTTAAATGAAAACAATAGGAAGGTGAAAGTCAAAGTCAAGCTGTTAAGTCAATAAATTGGGGTAAACAGGGCAAAAAGTGGTAAAGTAGTGGATGTTAGAAATGGAACAATCCATCCTTGTGCTGATCCTTGAGTCCGTGAGGAACTGACAGGTCATGATGCTAAAGCAGAGGACCCTTATTCTTACTGCTCACAGTTTATGAACTTGGTTTTCTGGGCGCTCAAGATCATCTACCACTTCCTTGGAAAGAACAAGTCACATTTCAATATATCTCACTGCCATGGAATTTTTTTTCTGGCATGTTGTCTGAATTATCTCCTATTCATTCATTACATTATTCATTTTGGCAATTTTCAAAAGTGGAACTGATCCATGAAAACTTTCTGTCTCTATTTTTGTATTTTCACTTCCTTAGCTGAGGATGTCCTCTTCTCTCATCTGGCTGGCTAACGCCTGCACTGTCTTGGTGCCATCATTTCCAGAAATCTAATTTAGACACCCTACTGTGTCCTTCTGGCTTGCCTGTTGGTTCAGAGGTAAGGAATCCGCCTGCAGTGCAGGAGACTTGGGTTCCATCCTTGGATCAGGAAGATCCCCTGGAGCAGGAAATGGCAACCCACTCCAGTATTCTTGCCTGGAAAATCCCATGGACAGAGGAGCCTGGCAGGTTAGAGTCCATGGGGTCTCTAAGAGTCAGACAAGACTCAGAGGCTAAACAATACTGTCTATGTGCTCCAGCCTGCTCTGCGAGTCTCCACCAAGGCACTTATTACTCATGCTTTGCTCTCCCACTCTCCTCCATTGGACCATAAACTCCCTAAAGTCATTGGCTAGGTCTTCTTGTATTCGTAGATCCCAGCAAGCACATAACTTAGAGCAAAAAGTGAAGTCGCTCAGTCGTGTCTGACTCTTTGAGACCCCATGGACTGTAGCCTACCAGGCTCTGTCCATGGGATTTTCCAGCCAATAGTCCTGGAGTGGATTGTCATTTCCTCCTCCAGGGGATCTTCCCAACGCAGGGATCGAACCCAGGTCTCCCGCATTGTAGACAGACGCTTTACCGTCTGAGCCACCAGGGAAGTCCAACTTAGAGCAAATATGTACTATATTCTTCTTTAAAACATATTTTTCTGAGATCTGAGATTCAAAAAAATCTCAAACACCACACCATGACTATGACATATGACATTTCTATCACTCCCCCAAAGTTCTGTTTGCTCCTTTGTAGTCAGTCCCCCACCTCTATCTCCTGGAAATCACTGTTCTGATTTCTGTCTCTGTAGTTTACTAGTACTATGCTGGCATACAAATGAAATCATATGTAGCTTGTATTCCTTTGTGTCTGACATTTTACATTGGGTCCAATGAATCTGAGATCCATCCATGTTGCCAATTTCAGTAGTTTATTCGTTTTTGTATCTAAGTCATATCTCTTGTATGCACGGTCTGGACGCCTTTATCCACCAGATTATATTATAGTTGTTTTCAGTTTTTATTGTTGTGGATAATACTCCTATTGACATTCACACAGTGGTCTTTATGCAGACATATATTTTCATTTCTTTTGGGTAAGTACACAGGATAAGGATTTCTGGGTCATATGGTAACTGTGTATTGAACTTTATGGTACTAAATGCTAACTTTTCCTGAGGCAGTTATACCAATTTACATGTCTACCAGCAGTATATGCAATTTTCATTTCTCTAGTACTTTGGAAATAAATATTGTAAGTATACTTGTACTAGATTTTTGGTTTAAGAGTTGTAAGATTTTACTGAGTTTTGAAAAAAAAAAGTGTCAAAGTAGATGGATAGATGTGCTGAGGTCTAAATTTTTTGGTTGCCGGGGTAGAAAGATATTGAATAAGACCCATCCCTCCCCCAATAATTCCTCCACTGTTTTGGCTAGCAATACTTGAAATTCCTTCTTTGCAGTGTCATTTTTCCTCCTCAATTTTTGATTAGAATTCAGCCTCCAGGAAGCTGATCTGACAGGATCACCCCATCAGGGTTTATCAGGATCACTTTCCAAAGGCTTAGCAAGAGTTGAGTGGTGAGAACCATCCCCAGAATGGAGAGTCTGAGTCTGGACCTGAGACCACAATGGGGAGCGGGATGACGGCACGAGGGAGACGCAGGGCAGACCCCCAGCAGCCAGGTTGCCAGGAGGCCGGGCTGGAGCCTGTTTCCCTCCTCTCGCAGCTGTGGTAGGTCTGGAGTCAAGAACTAGCTGAGCCACTTGCTAGTCAGGTGGCTTTCAGCAAATCATGTCATCTCCCTGGCAGTGCGGTGAGTCAAGAATCCGCCTGCAATGCAGGAGACCCCAGTTTGATTCCTGGGTCAGGAAGATCCACTGGAGAAGGGACAGGCTACCCACTCCAGTATCCTTGGGCTTCTCTTGTGGTTCAGCCGGTAGAGAATCTGCCTGCAATGTGGGAGACCTGGGTTTGATCCCTGAATTGAGAAGATCCCTTGGAGAAGGCAAAGACTACCCACTCCAGTATTCTGGCCTGGAGAATCCCACGGACTGTATGTATAGTCCATGGGGTCGCAAAGAGTTGGACAGGACTGAGTGACTTTCACTCATTTAAACATTAGATTTATTATTATTACTTTTCCATGTACATTGCGTGACTGTTGCTGTGGGCACTGCACTGAGATGTAAGGGTAAGTGTGATGCCTACTTCATGGGTGTCTTTTATTTGGTCCGTTTTTAACCTGCTTGCCCTCCTTTAATTCTCTTCTGTTGAATCTTCTTTTGACTGTTACCCCTTGCCTACTGTATCTGTGGTGTTTCATTTCAGATTCCTTGACTCTCTTTTCCTGCCCCCACTGAAACACCCTACACACTTAGGAAGCAACCAGCGGCACCGGCATACATTTCCTTTGACTTGAGCCCATCTCAGACCCAGAGAACAAAACTGTGAGGTCGGAGATACAACTGGAGTGTGCCCTTCAGTTTCACGGTCCATGATCAAAGAACCCTCCAATTACATTTCAGTCCACTTGTGGTGGGATTCAAATTCATCTGAAATGCTAGGAGGAGGCTTCTTAATTTCTGAGGGGATACAGGTGTCCTTCTGTGACTTTTCTGTTGCCTCTAAGACAAACGCAAGCTTTTTTTTTTTTTTTAAACAAGAGACAGTAAGTCATAGTCATTTATAAAATGCCTACATTTTCCTGGAAATGTTCCTATATTCCCTTTCTATTTATAACTGCATTTGTTTTGCCTTTTTGTGTGTTCCAGAATAATGTTTATAAAAGCAGTGTCATGTAATCCTTTCAGTGCCCTCTATGATAGGAAAGATGAAATGAAATTTTAATGGAGTAAATGACTCGCGGGGGAAAACACATGTCTGTGCAGTGATGTCACCAGTGATGATTCCACGGCCTCATTGTTCTCTGGGGACCTGCTGTTTCCACAGACCGTCTAGCTCACAGGATACTTTTGCTCTCAAGTAAAGCCAATTCTCCAAATTATGCTAAGTGTGCGGGCCAAAACTTAGTAGGAGTTAAGGAATTTCTGAAGACAATAGTGCAAAGGAGATTCCTCAGTACTTGGCAGCTAGTTCTCCAGACTGAGTGGAACAAGTCCAAATTTTGAATATAGTCTTGTTAAATTTGATATTGGTAACCTGGACTATTTGATGCCTGGATAGGGCTTGGCCTAGCTTACTTATTGGCTACCAAGTGGCCAGTGCTGATGACCACAGATGGCAGATATTTACCACTGGATTGCTGCTGTCTATCAGTGGTCAGCCCCCACCCCATTATCTGTTTTCTCTTTCTTCCATAATAACAGAACCTCAGAGGCATGAAGTTGCTCAGTCGTGTATGACTCTCTGTGATCTCACTAACTGTAGTCTACCAGGCTCCTCCATCCATGGCATTTTCTAGGCAAGAGTACTGGAGTGGGGTGCCATTTCCTTCTCCAGGGTAGCTTCCTGACCTGAGGATCGAACCCAGGTCTCTCGCATTGCAGGCAGACGCTTTACCCTCTGAGCCACCAGGGAAGCCCCTGAGAGTTTTATTCTTTTTTTTTTTTTTTTTTTAGCCAAGCCAGGTGGCATGTGGGATCTTAGTTTCCCCACCAGGGATCAAACCCAAGCCCCCTTGTGTCGAGTCTTAACCACTGGACCTTCAAACATTTCCCAGCAGAACCTCAGAGTTTTAAATGGGTACCTGGATGACCCATTTAAAATAAACTATACCATCAAGCCTCATTTGCAGCGAGATGCGACTGAGGGACTAAGTTCTGGCCAATGAGATACAATCACAATCATCAAAGAGCAGCTTATGGGAAGCTTCCTCAGAAGACTGCACAGACCACCTTGTGACTCATTCTCCCACTTTTTATTGCCCTTTGTCTTTACCTTCTGGCTAAAATGTGTATGTCATGTCTTGTTTGTATATATTTTGACACAGGAGACTCATCTGTGGTGTCATAAGATGAGAGGAACCCGGGCATCTGCAACTTCATAGAGCCAAATCCACATCTCAGCCGTGGACTGCTGATCTCTTGCTTTCATGAGTGTTTCAATCCCTGTTATTTCTGTCTTCTATTGCCAGCAGCAACCCCGCCCTCCCCCCAGCTGTAAAGAGACTCACAGACATAGAGAACAAGTTATTGGTTACAAAAGGGGAAGGGGTTGGGGAAGAGACAAATTAGGAGGTTGCAGCTAACAGTTTCATAAATAAGGACCTACTATACAGCATTGGGAACTATACTCAATATTTTGTAATACCTTATAAAGAAGGAGAGTCTAAATAATACATATATGTCAGTTATACAAAATATATATGTATTATATATACGTCAGTTCAGTTCAGTCACTCAGTCGTGTCCGACTCTTTGCGACCCTGTGAATCGCAGCACCCCAGGCCTCTCTGTCCATCACAAACTCCTGGAGTTCACCCAAACTCATGTGCATTGAGTTGGTGATGCCATCCAGCCATCTCATCTTCTGTCGTCCCCTTCTCCTCCTGCCCCCAATCCCTCCCAGCATCAGGGTCTTTTCCAGTGAGTCAACTCTTCCAATGAGGTGGCCAAAGTACTGGAGTTTCAGCCTCAGCATCAGTCCTTCCAATGAACACCCAGGACTGGTCTCCTTTCTAAAACCAGCTTGAACATCTGCAAATTCACAGTTCACGTATTGCTGAAGCCTAGCTTGGAGAATTGTGAGCATTACTTTACTAGCATGTGAGATGAGGCAACAGTGGTAACAGTGTCAAGACTTTATTTTTGGGGGCTCCAAAATCACTGCAGATGGTGACTGCAGCCATGAAATTAAAAGA
>SJYC01055324.1:0-14598 GCA_006408675.1 Madoqua kirkii | reverse complement strand
CTGTGACGGGGAGCGGGGGCTCGTGGAGACTTGTGAAGCTGGCAGGCGGGGTCTGATTCAACGCCCCACTTTCCAGCTCTGGCCCATCAACATTTCCTCCATTTGCTGGTATCATCATGACACTTTTTCTAACTGCTACTTTCAACACTGAACATGAATTTAAACACCCCCATGGGCCCTGGTGGCTCCGAGGGTAAAGAATATGCCTGCAATGCAGGAGACCCAGGTTCAAGCCCTGGGGCAGGAAGATCTCCTAGAGAAGGGAAAGACTACCCACTCCAGTATTCTTGCCTGGAGAAGTCCATGGACAGAGGAGCCCATCCTCTGTCGAACATGACCGAGCAACTAATACTTTCACTTTCTTGTGAGTGGTTAGTCCTCCTCACCTGCCAGTTCTAGGTGATGACTCTTTATCTTCTGCTGGCCTCTGAGTTCTCAGTATTTCCTTAACACAAAGGGGGCTTGGCTTAGACAGGTGCGTGTCAACACTCATTGACCATCAGAATTAGCCAGGTAGTTTCAAAAACATGCAGATGCCCAGACCCTAGTCTGGATCAGTTCACTGGTGTAAGGGTGGTGCTCAGACATCAGTACAGAGATGCACAGAAACTGGTCTGTCTCTAAGAGTGATTATTTTGTGCAGGCAGCCTTGAGACCTATTGGCTTAGACCCCCGGGGCCACCTCCAGCCACATGGTGGCCACACAGTGTGGCAGCAGTGAAGGAGTGTGGCTGAGCCGAGCACCGAGTCCACGCCGTGACCACCTTGTGAAAGCCCACGATCCGTGTGCCAAGATCCTCACCTCAGCTTCCAGCAGTGAAACAGTATTGGACCCTGCTCGGAAATGCAAAGCCAGACACGGCAACTTCATTTTCATAGCTCGTAATCAAAATAGCAAGAGTCCAAGACTTCATTTCAGAAACATGTTAATAGAAACACAAGAACGCAATCTGAAATCCTTCGTGTTTTAATTACATCCCTGTTTCGAACACAAGTCTTCAGTGTTCTAACACCAGAATCTTTTATTTTGGTGCAGTTTATGGTTTTGCTCCAAAGCTGCTACCAGAAAAGAAAACCCCAAAATTGCAAAAAAAGAAGCCACTCAATACATAAAACTACAGTTTCTTTTTTAAAGGCAAAGCTAGGCCGTATGTGAGTTTGAAGTGATTATTTTCTCAATTTAAACAAGAAGTGAAAACTTCACTTTCAGCTTGGTGAGTCCAATACTCAGGCAGCAGATAGACAGGGGGAGGATGGAGAAATTGTTTAAGCATTTTCCAGATGCTTTTGTGTCACAAGCAGTGTTATGCATTTACCCACCCATGAACAAGCTTGCAGGAGGCCAAGGCCCAACAATGCCATTCTTTTCCTTTTGAATGACTGCCTGTCTCAGAGTGCAAATGTGACTCCTAGTGTTTCACAGTTTGCAAAATCCTGAAAAAAAGAGAGAAGGATACACTTCTATCTTAAAAAAAAACAAACCAAAGCGGATTCAGGTTTGTATCTGAGATACTGTGGGGTGCTGTGTAGAGTTGCTGTCACACCCCACTCTTTGTGACCCCATGGACTGTAGCCCACTAGGCTCCTCTGTCCCTGGGGATTCTCCAGGCAAGAATACTGAAGTGGGTTGCCATGTCTTCCTCCAGGGGCTCTTCCCGACCCGGGGATCAAAGCCAGGTCTCCCGCATTACAGGCTGATTCTTTACCATCTGAGCCACCAGGGAAGCTCAAAAATACTGGAATGGGTAGCCTATCTTTTCTCTAGGGGAACTTCCCGACCCAGGAATTGAACCAGGGTCTCCTGCATTTCAGGCAGATTCTTTACCAGCTGAGCTACCAGAGAAATCCTTTTAATCTTATTAATACAATAGAAAGTTACCTGCTGCTGCTGCTAAGTCACTCCAGTCGTGTCCGACTCTGTGCGACCCCATACATGGCAGCCCACCAGGCTCCTCCATCCACGGCATTGTGCAGGCAAGAGCACTGGGATGGGGTGCCATTGCCTTCTCTGAGAAAGTTACCAATAAACTTTATTAGGAAAAACCCTACAAGGATTTTGATCATATAGAAGACACATCTAAAGCCATGTGGCCTGTTCTCCTGAAGCTAGCTTGTCTGCCCTACTTCCCTAATTTTCCCGTGTGTCATCGTTCTTCCAGTCATCTGATTTTGCTTGGAGGAGCTGCTTTTCCTGTCCTTGCTTCCTCCAGCCAATCGTCTTCCTCTTTGCCCACCACTGCTGTGAGCACCGTGATGCCCTCTGCTTCTCCTACCTGGCCTCTAACATGGACCCTCCTCCCCCAACTGGTCTCCTGGCTTGAGGCTGTCTTCCCAGCAAGTTACCATAAGCTCCATTGCCAGATTAAGCTTTTTTTAATAATACATTTTTTCTTTAACAAGATTGATTTTCATATAGTAGAAAAGACCATAAGCTTAGATGTTAGAGAACTGAATTTAGATCCTGGTTCCAAAACTAACTAGCAAATCACTCGACTCTTCTGAGCCTCAATTTCTCATCTACAACATAGAGAGAAAACTCAGATTTTGGGAACTGTACAAAATGCTCTGTGCAGTGTCTGGAATACACTCTGTAAACGATTACATTTAAAAGATTAAATGCAGAATCACAGCTACTTCCAAGTTCCACTGCTATTCCAAATTGCGTTCACACACTGTGTGCTAAAACAACTCAGCTTTATTTATTGCCTAAGATGTTTCCTGACCTTGCCTCATTTTTCAACTTCTCGTTTTGAATCTGGTGCTAGGAAGGCTCAGTTCTAGTCCTTTAAAGTCTCCTCCTCCAGAAATTCTTCAGAGACTGTCTTGACACAGTGCTTTTTCCCTTCCATGAACTCCCAATAGTTCTTACTGCTGAGACATTTCTCCGTGGGTCTCTCCTGTGTCTGTGTGTCTTTTGAGCAGAGACACCGGGAGGGAGACTGCTGTTGTTCTAGAAGAGGAACACCCTTCTGGGGTGTTTGTACACTAGCAGCTTTGGAAGAGCAAAGGGCAAGTTTGTTTACTGTCCAGTATAGCAAATATAATGTCTCTTTTCAAGGCAAAAGTCAAACAGGCTTACTGTCCTTGTAAAAGTCTCGGGTTCCCCACGCTCAGATTTGGGTTCTGCAATGCAGTTACTGTGAATGTAAGATCACTGGCTCCCTTTGCATCACCCAGTGGGAACTGGAGCTTCGGGAACCTTGCGAAGCACGCTATCCTGGCTACTGCTGTTGCTGTGAGTAATATATTCCTTTGTCTGGTTCCTTGGGTTGTCTGCCAGCACCCACGAAACTGCAGCTGGGTAACTTGTTAGCCTGCAAGTAAGATAAAACTCCAGACCCTTCACATTTCTTGACAACTATTGTTGTCATTGTTATTGTTACTTTCAGTATTAGAAAAAGGATCCTAAATACTTTTTCATACAATCCACTCTTCCCCCTGCCCCGCCCCATTCTTCTTGTCTTTGGTTTGTGGAAAGATTGATTTATAGAGAAATTGGTTTGCACACAAAAAATTTCTTTTCTTGTGGAATATTCTGAATCATGGATTGAGCTGATTGTTTCCCGTGATGTCAATGATCTTGTTTCTCTGTACTATGTATTTCTACCCAAAATATTTTTCACATCGGTCTTTTAGCTTCCAGTTACAGAATCTCCAGACCTCTCTTGAAGCGTTTGACTCTTGGTTATGTTTGTTTCTCGTCTCTGTTACTACGTTAGATTTTTTGTTTTACTTATGGACAAGACTTCTTTTGATTTGTCTTAAGGAAAAAATTCTCCCACCCTTCCTAGTGAACATCATGGCTAGAGCAGCAGCACTTGCTGAATGAAAGTTCACCACGAAATGGTTAAAGGATGAGGCTGATCAGACAGGGCTTCCTGGGTGGCACAGTGGTGAAGAATCTGCCTGCCAGTGCAGGAGACGCAGGAGACTCAGGTTCGATCCTTGGGTCGGGACGATCCTATGGAGGATGAAATGGCAACCCAGTCCAGTATTCTTGCCTGGAAAATGGACAGAGGGGCCTGGTGATCTGCAGTCCATGGGGTTGCAGAGTTGCACACATCTCAGGAACTGAGCACATGCTCACTGATCAGACAATAGCCGCCTTTCCCCCTCTCTCCACCAGAGGGCGCATTCCACAAGCAGGAGCATCCCAAACCTGAGCTCTTGGCTTTGAATACCTGGTGTCTGTGCACCATACATTTAGCTAAGTGAGTTAGTAGGTGTATAAAATGTATTATCAAGTGGAGCCTTCGTCTGGTTACACTTCTTTCCACAGGAGCTCCAACTGAAACTGAAGTCACTCAGTCGTGTCTGACTCTGTGACCCCATGGACCAGCTCCTCTGACCATGGGATTTTCCAGCTAAGAGTACTGGAGTGGGTTGCCATTTCCTTCTCCAGGGGACCTTCCTGACCCAGGGATCCCACATTGCAGGCAGATGCTTACTGTCTGGGCCACCAGGGAAGCGAGGCCAATGAGACCTCTCTTTCGACTGTGATTTTGTTAGGGGAAGTACACTGATTGAAACTGTCCACGCTGGCCAGGCACCATAGTAACCATCTGCATGAGCTGTTTTAGGACAGGAGGTCTTGGTAAGGAACATGGAACTAATCAGCCACCACCAACCGGGAGAGTTCAGGAAGGTCACAAAGGAGACACCACATGTCCAGCCACCTCCCAGAATCCACCTCCCAGAATCCACCTCCCAGAATCCTCCTCCCTGGCATCCACCTTGGCTGAACAAGGCGTGCACCACCGGGAAGGGCTCTGAGTCAGAATGATTGGCTAGAGACAACCCGGAAACTAATCCCATCACCATAAAACTGGAGACTGCGAGCCACGTGGTGGAGCAGATCTCCTGGGTTTCCTTACCCTGCTGCTCTCCCCCTGGGTGCCCTTTCCCAGTAAAATCTCTTGCTTTGTCAGCACACATGTCTCCTCCGACAATTCATTTCCGAGTGTTCTACAGCCCACTTTTGGGCCCTGGAAGGGGTCCCCCTTCCTGAAACAATTTCATTATCACTGCATTTCAGTCCACTATGTAATGCATTTGAAGCCAAGACCACATCTTGAGCATTGGGTTCCTATGGGTTTTCACATTTTCCCACAAATCTGAAAGTATATGCTGAGCACACAGTCCCCACTGCTGACACACGGCACAGTGACCTGGCTAGAAGTTCTGGACCTCTGTTACTTGGATAGTTGCAAGCTAAATAGAGTCCCAGGCCCTCGAAGTCTAGTGTTGAATCTTATGGAAGTGAAAAAGGAAGTGGGAGAATGTTTCTTTCTGAACGCTTAAGAAAATGTATTGTCTTCCACCTTTTACACTTTGCTTAAGGAGTTCAGAGCTAACTGAATAATCCACTTCCCGCAGCACTTGACTTTCATTAAATCTAAAGGGTTCATCCCAAACAGACACTGTATTTGGATACACTGTTTTTTTGGTTTCACAGCTTTCCGTGCACGCAGCTTTTTGAGGTCATGTGACATTGACCTTGTGACACTGAATATAATAAATAAGATGAGCTACTGTTTTCTGCTCCAGAGTTGCTCACACTGATGGAGGTGTCAGGGAGGGGTGGGGGTGAGGGTTCTGTAATGAAAGTGAGAAGCAGCACCAAGCCTGTGGGCTCCCCTGAAACAGTCCTTTGTGAGGAAGCAAAGCCTTTCAGGATGGCACGAAGACATGGCTTCCTTCCATCCTTCAGGAATGCCTTTGGTCTCTGATTGATCCTTCAGCTTTCCTACTGCCTGGTATGGGTCTGCCTGCTGCTTCATGCCTTTTTTTTTTTTCTTTTGCATAATGTTCACCACAGAAGGGAGGGGCATCTGGGTAAGACCCCCAGGCCATCGGGTCTGAGGCCATTACCTGCAGGATCTTTACCCAGATCCAGCGATGGGTGTATCCCTTTAAATCACTACAAATTTCCATTGTTGTGGCCCCACTGTATCTTTAGTATAGGTGAACTGTCAGTGTGAAACCCAGCTTTGTGTGAAATCCCCAGTCCTGAGAGGAAGTGCTGCCTTTAGTAGGCCTTTGTTAGACAGTGAACCTCTCCAATTACCGGTGCCTCCTGCCTTTGTCTCCCAAAGCGCCTGCCTGGGGAAGAACAACTGCTTAATGAGGTGCAAGCTCTCTGCGATCAGCTCTTCAGTAACTCACTCGACTTACGCCCACAGCTTTAGGCACAGGGCACTCAGCCGACAGACTGTTGCTTTGCAGCTTTAATGTTAAAATATTTTGGAGGCAAAATCTCTTGGGAGATTTGAGGGGGCAGAGTGGCCACACAAAAATGTTTCAAGTGCCCCAAGGTATTGTCTGATAGAGTCTTGAGGGGGAAGCCTCTGTGTAGTTATCTTGTATCCACTACTGTGAGCTTGCCTCTATAGACACAAGCGAGGTGCTGCTTGGTGTGATTCAACTTGCCTGCTGCTGCTGCTGTTGCTTCAGTCGTGTCCGACTCTGTGCGACCCCATAGATGGCAGCCCACCAGGCTCCCCCGTCCCTGGGATTCTCCAGGCAAGAACACTGGAGTGAGTTGCCATTTCCTTCTCCAATGCATGAAAGTGAAAAGTGAAAGTGAAGTCGCTCAGTCAGGACCTCATGGACGGCAGCCCACCAGGCTCCTCTGTCCATGGGATTTTCCAGGCAAGAGTACTGGAGTGGGGTGCCATTGCCTTCTCTGCAACTCGAGTAGAGAACCCCAATCTAAGGGAGAGGATTCGGATACCTTTTGCTGAGAATCATGCAGGTGCCTCTTCTCTTTACACCCTTGGTGATTGTGGTCGCTTATTCACTAAGTCCTATCCAACTTTTGTGACCCCATGGACTGCAGCCTGCCAGGCTCCTCTGTCTGTGGGATCTTCCAGGCAAGAATACTGGAGTGAGTTGCCATTTTCTTCTCTAGGGGTCTTCCGTACCCAGAGATAGTACCCGTTTCTCCTTCATTGCAGGCGGATTCATTACAGACTGATCCACCAGGGAAGCTGGCTGAGTCCAGGTGTCTCCTTCCCACGAAGGAAGTCATCAAGAACTTGCGAGGGAGACAACTCTAGCCTACGGCCAGGAATGCCGGCTGTGCTGACCTCAAGCAAACCACCGAGAAGGCCGCTTTTGTCCTTTTATAAACTAAGAATGGAGTTGTACCCTGCACTTCTTCCTGAAATTAGCACCTCCTCTTTGCCTTCCCCTGACCTGAACCTCTCAGCAGCTTGGGGGGCAAGAATTTCTAAAGGCGACTACTTCATGGGCGCACAGAAAATTTATGTCACCTCCACAGACGTTCCTCCGTCCTGTCGCTTTGCTTCTCAGTCAATCCTGGGAGTCTGATCCTTGGATGACACATTTTCCCCAAACTCACCGACACCTGTCAACTTGCAGCCTGTATGTATCTACGTTCTGGAATTTAGACGTCAGGGACCGCACTGACCGCTAGACGGCGCCGTCGGACAAGAAATCTGAAGCTCGGGACCCGCCAGGAACCCAGGAGTCGAAGGGAGAAGAGGTGGGAGCAGTGGACGGGAAGAGTGAGGTGAGGGAGATTCCGGGATGCAGCCTGAGGAATAAAAGCCAGGGCGGGGGCGGGGGTGGGGGACAAAAAACAAGTACGATAAATCCAACCAGCGCTGCCTCAGTTGATAAATATCATTCAGTTCAGTTCGGTCGCTCCGTCGTGTCCGACTCTTGGCGACCCCATGAATCGCAGCACGCCAGACCTCCCTGTCCGTCACTAACTCCCGGAGTTCACTCAGACTCCTGTCCATTCAGTCGGTAATGCCATCCAGCCATGTCATCCATAAAGATAATTAATTTATTGCAAAAACTACCAGGTTCCAAGGCGGGTATTAAGAACTGAATGCACTACTGAAGGGGAAGACGGTTTACAAGGTTTTTTTTGAATGTTTGTCTGCTCAAACGCCAGACCGCCCTGTCCGTCACTAACTCCCGGAGTTCACTCAGACTCCTGTCCATTCAGTCGGTAATGCCATCCAGCCATGTCATCCATAAAGATAATTAATTTATTGCAAAAACTACCAGGTTCCAAGGCGGGTATTAAGAACTGAATGCACTACTGAAGGGGAAGACGGTTTACAAGGTTTTTTTTGAATGTTTGTCTGCTCACCATACTGGGAGCGCAACAAAAGGGCACCCTGGGGCCAAACAGTGCAGACCGCCCGCGGGGATCACCCCCCCCCCCCAAGAGCTTCTTTGGATACGTTTGAATTGCACTCCTGTCCCCAGGAGTGCGTGTGCTTGGATTAGTTTATGGATGCGCGTTTGTGCACTACCCGACCTGGATGTCCCCAACCTTCTCCTCAACGGGAGAGAGGACTTTTGCAGCCGGCGGTTTACATTACGTATACTTCTTTGCAGCAACTGTTCTTGAGTGTATTAAATCTAAACTTGGGAACGAGACTGCTTTGAGCCAGCGAGGACTGCCTTGAGGGTCCCCAGCCGCCGATAAGAGTGTGGTCTTGGGCGGACGCCCCTTCCACAGACCCTGCCGCCTCCAGCCTCCAGGAGCGGAAGCCCGCCTCTGCGCTCCGCTTCGCGGCCCGATTCCCGGGCTGCTGGATGCATTTGCAGCTCGGAGTCAAATCAACAGCGGAGAACTCTTGTTTAATCCCCAGATATCAACACCTAGGTTAAGTAGCTTCCTAGGCAACCTCGCCATCAGAACTTTAAAAAAGTACACAAAGAAAAAGAGCGCGCGCGCGCGCGCACACACACACACACACACACACACACACACACACACACACTCCACCCTGGAGAAATGAAAACTCCAGCCAGCCTGGGCTGACTTGCAAGGCAGCAATTTTCCTTTTCTAGACAGAGGTGTGGATTTCCCAGGGGCATCCCCGGCGGTTCCAGGCCACCGGCAGCACCGCTGGGTGCCCGGGCCGTGGGTGCCGGGACTTGTCTGCTTCCCCGCTCTGTCCCCAACGCTGCCACCCGCCTAGGAGTGGAGTGAGACAGAGTGAGGGTGAAGGGCTGCTTCCCTGGCGATCACCGTGCACTGGGGTGTTCACGTTGGGTTATTCACGCCTGGGGCGCTGGAGGTTTGTGCCAGACACTTGGGCTGTGAGAGTTTGAAGGGGAAAAGGCCTGCGCACTGTGCATGTGTGGGCTCTTTGTGTGAGCTCCCAGCTGGACTTCCAGTGGGCTGTGTGTGTTCGGGGAATGTGCAGAGGTGGCGATTCCCATTTTCCTCCATCCCCGCGACCCCCTCCGTTTCCCCCCGCCCCAGTCTTCCCTCTGGCTTCCTCTAGAGCAGCCTGTGCGTGGGGCGGAGTGCAGGGGACCGCTTGCCCTGAGAGTTCTTGCCATTCTGAAGGCAAGTTAGGAGGCTTCGAGCCCGGTGGGGGAAAAGACAAATTTACAGATGTCAGGTCAAACAGAGAGAAGAGGTTTTATTGGCCACCCGGCCTCCTCCTCTACTGCGGGCGGTGAATTCAGGGACAGTGCTGCGGAATTCCCCTCCGCGCTCTCGTCTCCATCCCCGGTAGCTTAAAAGAGGCAGACTAACCCCTGGGCTTCAAGAGGCCAAAAGGCGCAGGGCTTGCGCTGAGCGCACTGACGTGTGTAACCCGAACGTTTCCCAAAGCGCTTTTCGGATGCCACAGTGTAAGAGTGCCTCACCTCCTCCCGTGCGCCTAATACGGTTTGGCAGCCCTCAGTGCCAGGCGCCCCGCTCGGGGCCAAGAGGTGGCGCAGAGCGGGGAGGGGGCGGCCAAACCTGGAGAAGGCGTGGCAGAACACGAGCCCCCTTGTGGCCGCGAGCTCCCAGCCGGGGGATTACGCGGGAAACACTTCCCTCCGTCGCCTTGACCCCGCGGGGTTTGAAGGGCAGAGCTTTCTTTCCGAAGCCTCGACTCGGAATCAAGTTTTGTTCTGGCTCAAGTGAGACACTTCGACGGTGGATGGAAGTTGTTCCCGAGCGGGCTTCCAGGTCGGAGGACCCCTAGGTTTCATAGCATTCCTTCGCCCTCTCTTTTGGCTCAGATGAAGCCTCCCAGTTCCGTCCCGGAGCACCGGAGGGGGGAGACAGAGACAGGACTGCGAAAGCCATCCCACCGCTGAGCCCGGCGCAGGCGGCCATCCGGGTTTCCCATCGTCCGAGATTGAAAAAGACAGAAGGCGCGCCGCGTGCACAGACAGTTAGTTAATGGAAACGCTGTAAATCGGTTTTAAGTGCACCCCAGGACGGATGGGGAGAAAGGTGCGGGTGGCGATGATGGGGGATGGGGCTAACAATGGGGTGGGCTCGGTCACATTCTTGCAGTTCTATACAGGAGAGTCGCTACTTTCCTCCCCCCACCTTCTTAATTTAGAAAAATAAATTTATTAAAGAAAATCGCCCGGAGAGGGAAACCCGAGCTCCCCAGCCCGCCCCAAGCGGAGGAGTGAGCGGATTCCCTTGGCAGTGAACCCGGCCGCGGCTGTCGTCCCCCCCCGCCCCTCCCCGCTTCCTCTGAAGGCTTCGCCCCTGCCCCCTCCCCTCCTCCCCTCCCCGCCGGGGCAATGCTACTACGGCGATCGCCACCTCACGCCGAAGGAATGCTCGAAGTATGCACACGTTCCCAAAAGTAGACCTCCTTCACCGCCGGAGGAGCATACATCACCCCGTGGCAGCCGTCCACCTTCTCAGGCGTTTCGTAACCGAGTAAACTGAGAGCTGGGAACAGCCCTCTATTAAGGAGCCCGCGGCGCGGAGCCTCTTCCCACTCGACCGAGGCGAGCCGACCCAGACGCGTCCGCGCGCCGGCAGCTGCGGTCCCGGGCCGTCTCCGCCAGTCCGGCCGCGCTCGCCGCTCCGCCCGGGCTCCACCGCCTCCAGCTCCCCGGTGGCCCTGCGGCCGCTCTACCTCTTCGCGGCCGCCAGGTGCGCCCGGAGCGCAGCGCCGACCTCCCGGGCGTGCGCGGCGGGTCACACCGAGCGCCGGCTTCCGCCACGCCGGAAAGCCTCCGTCGCCGCCGCTACCTCGGTCACCACCGCCTCAGGTCGGTCTGGCTGCTAGCCTCCCCCCCTCGCCTCGTCCCTTCCGAAGATAACTGGGGAAACTCGCTTTGAGCCCCCTCCTCGCTCAGCTCTAAGCCATTCAGGAGTCCGAGCGGGGGCCGTTTGAACGTGCGCCTGGGCTACCCGGAGATTTTTTGGGGGGGTTCATGTGTAACATGAAGGGGGAAAGAAATTTAGGTTTTTTTCCTCAAGAGAGGATGCCGGGCGGCTGTGAGTAAAGCACCCCTTCACGTTCCAGCTGGAGGAGGCATTTCGTCTGTAGATGCTTGGTTGAAATTGACGAGGGATGCGCGGGGTCCTGGGTCCCCCCCGGGCCTCGCGGCTGCCGGCGCACGGGAAAGCTGACGCCCGCGGCGGAATTCTTTAGCGGGCCAGCGGACCCTTCGTCGAGGCTGCGCTGGTGCGTTTGGCATCTGGAGACAGATTCCCGGGCTGGTGTTCTGGCTCTTCGTGTTTCAAAGCATCCCAAAGTTGGGGGTGGGTGGGGGTTAGTTCAGCTCTCGGGGACTCGGCTTTGGCCCGACGTTACGCAGCTTCTCCCCCAGGCTAGACGGGGGGTGGCCCTCCTCAAGGTCGTGGAACCTTTGCGCGAGTTTCCATCCTCTATCCTAGACAGTGTAGGGGTCGCAGAGGGTTTTAAGGAGCGGGGAGTGTAGCCAGGGAGCAGAAGAGGTGCACCGAAGCAGGCACCCTTAGAGGCCGCAGGTGGTCCTTGCGGGGCTTGCCGGGGACCCCTTTCCCTTTCCCTCAACCCGGATTCTGTGGCCTTCTAAAGCGTGCTGGCGCGCCGGGGAGGGATGGGGCAAGAAAGGAAATGAGTGCTAAACTTGGTGGTCCTTGGGTAACTAATGTCAAGGATTCAGTGGGTTAGGTCGGCGGTAGGTGACTCGCAGGAAATCTGGAGGGACCCCGCGGGGTGGGGGTGGGGGTGCAGTTGCCTTTTTTAACTTGGCAGTAATTGGGCTCTTCCAGCGGAGTGGGGGGAAGGGACCAGTTGGCCCAAGGAGATGAATCCAAGTTTCCAGCCCCCCGCCCCCGCCCGCCTGACTCGTTTTCATTCATGAGTATGTGAAATGGCCCCGCTGCCACGTAGGGGCGGCCGATTTCAGCCTGTTTGTGTCTGAGAATGCTCAATGAAGTGTTGCTAAACATTCAGATAAATGTTTTGGCTAAAAGGAGAGAGAACTTTTCTTTTTTCTTCTTTTTTTAAACATGGATGTAATGCCCGGCTGGATGGCTGAACTGACTTGATGTTCAATACCGCGACGAGATAGGATCCATTGTGCCGCTGAGTTAAGACAGCCGATAAGTGGCGCTCTAGATCCACAATAGCCCTGCCACAACTTTTACAGCGAGTTCAGCGGTTAAAAAAAAAAAAAATCTGCACACAGTTTTTCGGTGGGTCGATTGTCAGTCTTTAACTTTTCGCAAGCACGACTGCCAACTGAGTTGGAAATTATTATAGCGAAGTTAAGGCCAGATGATGGAAATATGGACCGGTCTCACCTCTTGCCTTTTACTGATGTGGAAAGGGTTAGACATGTCAAACAGTTAAGTAGGAAGAAAGAAATTGCTAGTCTTTGGATCTCCAGGCAGCGGGAAAATTTTAATCTTGGCTTATAAAAAGGAGCTCCGGGCAATCTGGCAAGCCTGTTCATCAGACATTTAAAATGCAATTTACACTCGGGCCCAGGAAAGCTGCCCTGATCCATCATGCCAATAATTTGGAAAGACACGGTTGGAGCTTGTCGGTTTCTTTTCTCAAAGAGGGTTCAACCTTTGGCTCCTTTTTGGGTTCCCAAGCATGACTTCGTTTTCAAGAGGCCCGGTCTGTTGCCTTACAATAATTTATGTATCTCAGAATCAACTCTTTTTATGTTTGCCTCTGGCAGTCTCCCACTTTTAAATTCATCGCTAGTAGCTTTTGTTCCTGAGCTGGACCTTAGAACAGTTTAGATTTCCTTCTACCAACATGGATTAAGCACCTACTTACTATGTGACACTTGCCACAAAAGGTGAATAAGTTTCCTTGTCTTGAAGGAATTAATAGCCTAGTTACAGAATCAGGAAAAATCAGAGTAGGATATATCCTCTGGAGCATGTAAACCTGTAATCTTCTGGAATAAATGAACAGTTAAGTGAGAAGAGTAATTATTACAGAGAATTTTATAAAAAAAAATCTTGGGAAAACAGACAAGAGTGCTTTGTCCCTTCTACTGCCTTTCCCTTTTTATTATGTATTTCAGAGTTGTTTTTTCCTCATCTTGAGTGAAAGATTTATCAGATGTGAGGACAACGCAGCTAGCAGGAGGGTCAAGTTTCTCTTGGGCTGTACACGTTTCTGTATAATCCATTTCAGACGTTCAAGGGCTGCATATTTGTAGGCAGAACAAAATGAAGAAAAAAAGAGACTAAAAGAGGTTTATTATGCTTTTCCAAATTACCCTGAGACCACTAAAGTACAGTTACCTAAAGAGTTCCGCAGCTAGGAGAAAAAAAAAGCCTGGCCAAATAAAAACCCCAGCTGGGAGAGACATTTAGTTGACTTAGGATAAGATGATCTCTGAATTAGCCATCACCCAGGCAGGATGAAGTAATGTGGGGCCTGGTAAGGCCCTTCACCAGGGATGCTGAGCAGGTCCGGCCTCCAGGCAAACAGGACCCTCTTAAACGAACTCGCTCTCAGTGCCCTGACTGAACCGCTGCAGACGAACTTGACTTCTTCCACTGCTCCACAATAGGGCCCATTCTCTGCCCGGCTGGGCCCTGTGGTTATTAAGGCAGAGTGGGTCGGGTCCTGGCCCGGGTCCAGGCTCCAGTTCTAACCTGGTTCCAGGCCCGCGCGGACCGGGCTCTGATGCGGTCACTGTTTCCTCCGGCAGATCCCTTCATGTGGCTGTGAGCCCCGAGGCGGAGCATGCGGACCAGGCTTCCCCCAGCGCTCGCCGCCCTGGGCGCGGCCCTGCTCCTGTCTTCCATCGAGGCAGAAGGTAAAAGGCTTTTCCCTCCTTCTCCCCGTGACAAGGTAGAAGTCTAGAAAGGAAAGAAAGAAAAAAGCAAACCTTCCTTGCCACTGTTGCTCCATCTGTTTCCCCTGCACTTCGTGCGTTTTCTCCCGGGGTTTCTCCGCTTCGGAGAAACGCCCCCTTCTCTGAGGGGCGTCCGCCCCCGGCTCTCAGGTCCAGCTCTTTCCCGTCTTCCGCTTCCTCCGTTCCGTCCAGTGCTGTGTGCTCTCCTCGTGCTTGTCTCTGCGGTGTGCTGTCCACACCGCCACCGCCGCTGCCGCCTTCGGAGCGAGGACCAGCCGTCCGGGAGGGGGCGACGGCTGCACCGGCTCTACGGACGGACGCCCGAGGGTGGCACCCAGGAGCCCCGGAGCGCCCAGCGCGCTCGCTCGTGCACGTGGCTGGGGGAGCCCCTGGCTCGGGGCCGCGGCCTCGGTGACAGCACCAAATAAAAGACTCCAACAGCGCCGCCTCTGCGCCTCTGTGTGTTTTGTGGGGAGTCTGGTCGGCGAGGCGGGCGGTGCGGGCACGTGAGCAGCCAGATCGCCCCGGGAGTGGGTGGTCGGT